>CAWUFW010001476.1:600000-785000 GCA_963921515.1 Calotriton arnoldi
GGGCGTGTGAGAGGATAGCTTCCCCAGAGAATGGAAGGGTATTGTCTGCATTCCTGTAGCTGGAGGGAGGAGCTTCAGACACTGAATTGAGGCAGGCGAGACCAGGCTACCTTTAGACATTTCAAGAGACCTTTTGCTTAACAAGGAGTTGCAGATTGGTCTTCCTGAGTACTGTCATTTGGTGGATGGCAGGGGTGAGAAGTGGAACAGCAATTTCTGGTTTTCAAGGACAGGACGTTTTTGGGCTAAGAATGGCCTTTGTCTGTCTCTGACTGCTGCTTCGGGCACATCTCACACTTTATTGTGCCCATTTTGTAGGTGCTCCAGCTTGGAATCAGCCATTTTTTTCGCATACTTCAGAACAAAAATCCCATTCTTTAATAGTTTAAAAAAGGGTTTATATCTTATTGAACATGAGGGCACAATATCAAAGTAGATCTTTATATGCTGAATGGGAGCATTGTGCTGAATATGGGATCATGTTATAAAAATATATCAACTGGTTTAATGTCTTCAGCAGCAAAATTAACATAAATACTGGGGATGCAAAATTTGCATTATTTGCTTAGGGGTAACTCCGCAACATTTGGGGGAAATTACACAAAATTACACATTATTATTTAAAATACAAATCCATCACAATTGCCGTGACCAACAGCTGCTCGTGCTCTGGTTTTTCCCATTATTTCTGTGCTCCTGCCAAGGTTGAACTGGCCGTAACAGGCATCAGGCGTTTGCATGGGAAGCTGGAAGGGTGGGGTGCTGGTTTTGTTACTCTGGGCGGTTTTGCAGCAGTGCTGCAATATCGGCCCCCAGTAACAAAATCAGCAAGCCAGCATAATTGACTCAGCAGTTACTTTCATTTCCAGCCTCCCGGGGCCAGCCAGGCTTCACAGGTGCATTGAACTACTTCTAAAAAAAAAATATACAAAATGAACACCATCTGAACACCCATTGCCCACAGGGCCGTCAATCGGTAGTAGCGCACAAAAGCGCTACTAATGATGACCCTGGTATAATTATTTTATCTTGCCCCCACTCTCCACCCTCTCATCCATCCCTCACCTGGTCACACATGGCCTGTCCTTGGACTCGTAGGGGTGCTCGGCGATAGTGCACTGCTGTAGACAGCCACCAGGCTCTTATCAGCCGCTGAGCCTGGGACAGCTTCCACCAGGCACTAGAATCAGCCACCAACAGGCAACTACCAGTGTTTAGTGCTGAGTGGGTGCATGTGCGACAGTTTCAGTTTTTAATTTGTGCTGATGGTACCATGTGCCGGTGGGCCCTCTGGCTGGTCACAACATTAAAAGTGTCAAGATATTTCTGTTGCTTAATGTTCTTGCTGGAGAGAGATCATTGTTTTACTCTAGTGGCAGTTTTGAATAATCTAAACTAGCGCACAGGTTTACTATGCCTGCTACAAAGAATGTGTACCATGCAGATCACAGAACTGTATTGTATGTGCATAGCTCAGTGGGTTACTCTTTTTGGCACATAGATCCTTCTGTTACTGTGCAGTTCATAAGTTACATTCCACATCTAGCACAGTGAGCTATAAACTGCCATCAAGAAATTTATATTTTTTCCTAGTCTTTCATTATCCTAATGCTGCTAAAAAAGGTGTATTTGGGTTGAAATAAATTCTTATTAGTAAGGCCAACCCTAACCACTGTGTTACATTTTAAATCCTGAATTTGTGCTTCTCCAGACCAAGCACTCTTAAAAAATGTATGGATCAAATGTGAATCCAAAACCTTGTATCCCCTTTGTCTTATGTAAAATTTTCTATATACTAATTTACACACATATGATTCATTGTCTCTGTATGTGTGTGTGATGTAAAGTGCTCCGGCACCCGAAAATGACATGAGAGAGGGGCTATGGAGTGATGATGGGCACTGTTGGAGGGTGATAGTAAGGGAATCATTGAAGGGACTCAACAAAGACTGTCCAAACCTGGTGCACTGTAAGGTCATCATTTACTATGCTTTAAAAGCTAATACAATTAAATATATATTGAAAAATGTGGTGTAGAATGCACCATTTGTGCAAATGTCCCAAATTGACTTGGGAGATCCCCCCCAACCCCCAAATCTCCCTTGTAGTGGTCCGGCTTTATGGGGGCTGGTTTGAAAAAATTTGCCAGGGCTGCTTTTGGTTCCAAGTCTGGCCCTGGCTCCCACGTTATTTTTTCCACCATAAATATGCAATGTGTGTGATGAAGGATTTACGGCATACTGCATAACAAATGTTACATGAAATTCCCTAATTTGTGCAAATTACGTCAGCTCAATTTAAATTTAGTCTGAGCCAAGTCAATACCTGCCTACAGCTGTGGTTCGAAAAAGATTATTGTATTGATGCCATGTCTTTTAGAAATACACCACAAAAACTATTGGCACAATGTGTCTCCCAATGAATGAATAATCAGCTTCATTCTTTTTGGATGAATGTCATGTGTGAATGAAAGCATTTTTAGCATGTTAAAAACAAGCACATAAAAAATTGATAAAATCAAATTTCTTTCCAAACAAACTTATCGTAATATATAATATTACGCAGTCCGGTGGTTCCGAACATCGCTATAAAATACAGGCACAGTGCAAACAGGAGGGCTCCCTCGTCATCCTCAGAAAAGGGTCCACACTGTCAGGGCCGGCTTTAGCACTGGTAGCACCAGGTGCGACAATCATTTTTGGCGCCCCCACACCCTATGACAGCCTCCTTGGATTCTCTCACTACCACCAGGCAAAAGTGCCCCTCATCTCTCCAATCATAAGTTATTGCTAAAAACAGCACCCCACATTGAGGTCAGCCCCCTTCACAGGTCAGCGCATAGTGCGGCCGCACCAGTCGCACTGCCCTATAGCCGGCCCTGCACACTGTTATAAGGAAAGGGTGGAGCCGCCCTCTCTAATTGTGATTGTAATATGTTAAGTGCCTAAAGAGAAAACTAAGACGAATCATACTTCTTCCTGATCTTTAAAGCCCACTGAATGTAACTGATCACTGAGTGACGGATGGGTTCTGTATCTAGGCGCTGTAAAAATAGGATTCCTTCTTTGTGAGATAGAATACCTTGGGAACGGACTAAATCCACAGGATGACTGAATCCACAGGATGAGAGAATGTGGCCTAGCGACTAGGGCGGTCAATCTCGGAGCTGGGGATCCGTGTTCGAGTCTCGGCAGGGACGCTCAACATTCTGTGATTCTGGGCAAATCACTTAATCTCCCCGTGCCTAACAAAAATGAATGTGTTTGTCTGTAATGTAACTGGTGCTCATGTAAAGCACTCTGATATCTTTGGGTCTAGTTTGCGCTATATAAAAAACAAACAAACCCAAAATGGGTACCCATCCATCCAGACAACAAGCACAACATGGAGTACATTTCCTCTATGTTTGATGCACAGCTCAAATATATAGGGGGATGACATAATTTTCTCAGTGCGTCAGGCCGGGATACGGGCTCCTCTGAAGTCGAGATCTCCTCTGATTTACAAGGGCTAGGGAAGGTATATTTATACCTGAGAGGTACCTCAGAATGTTAGCATTGACGTGAATCGGACAGCGGAAGACGTCATGAATGAACCCCTAAGGTATAATGGTTCATGCATAATAGATGAGTCCTTGAAGAAATCAATAGTCCTGTGCTAGGGAAACTCCAGAAGCCTAAGGGTCTGTTCTTCAAGAACTCGTTGTGACGTTAGGGTGGAAGGATGTCAGGGACAATGCCTGTATTTGGAGTGCACGGTTTAATGCCTAAATAAGGACTGGGATTTTATGCCTATATAAGGGCAGGGCGAATTGTGCCTATATAAGGACATGATACAGGAAAACCTATATATGGACACCCAAAGAGGAATACAACACCCACTCCACTTTCGTGTGTACGATAATAATAAAATGCTAAACATTTAAAATGCTAAATATAAAATGGAGTACCGCATATTGCTAAAAATATTTCTTAATAGCATTTAAAAAGCATTTAAAAAACCTATTAGAATGCAAGAAGTACTGTACATTTTTAAGCATTGCTTCTTATTTCAGGCATATATTAGAAAATGAAATGCAACCTGAATGAAATAAGCAGTAATAATTACATGTGACAAATTAAATGATCGATAAGTTGTTCAAAATCAAAGTCATTTCATGTCATGGAAAGTAATTACATTTTTAGACAAATAAGATGACAAAGTGTCTGAGGAAGTACCGCGAAGTCCGTACTATAAGAATAGTTCTACTTCAAGCAGATTTATTTGCCATGTAGTTTGAAAAATGGTAAAAAAGTTCAATTTGGGAAGAGTTCCAATTTTTTGAAACATGAAGGCCAAATGTTTATTGTGTCTCTGGTACACTATGGGCTGAATCAGAGTCAGTGTACGGGTCTGGTGTAAACATGAAATCCTCTATTTCTGTAGACAAAATATCGTCCACTGATGTTGGTGACATTTGGAACACCTCGTGTAGTAGATCAATTGCACAGAGATGCGAAGCATCGCCTTCAGCATAGGATGCCGTAGCAATGTTCGCGTCCGTTGTTACCTGTGTGCCTGTCGATCCATCTCGTACCTCAGCAGCAGCCGGAAGCGTCTGTGAGATCTCAATGAATGCCGTCATCAGGATTGGTAGCCTCTGGGGACAACACAGAGCATGGGCCGTTATCGGGTCCAGCAGAGTATCGATATCCGTTGGCGTAGCTGATGGAAATGTTAGACAGGTGTCTAACACGCATTCTTCACCGCATAGCAGGCATCGTAGAACAGGTAAGATGCAATCTTGCCAGATTGGTCTGAATGACAGGAACCATGTGGTATTGAGTTCCCGTAGACGAGTCATGCCCAAAAGCTGTACTATTCGCTCACGGCACTTTCATTCAAGGAGGACTTTCTCCACTTCGCTCGGAGTGATGTCTGCGAATAGGCTGGCCATAGCGTAATAGCAGGAAGAGAAATAGAATCCCGGCAACAAGTGCTAGAATTAACGGTATACCACCAAACACCGAATGTGCAAAGTTCGGGATTATTCCGAGGATTGCCTGGAAAGGTGCTAATAGACCAGAACAGATGGTCTTAAATACATGTACAATTCCGCTTGTATCAGACATAATAAAGATTCGTCCTATCATTTCCACGAAATGTATAGGGCAGTTGGTACGTATTAAAGTCTGAATCTCAGCCGAAGTCCTTGCAATTTGAAGATCATAGGTTTCTTTGGCCGAGGTCAAAGGCACTGTTTGTTGTATAAGCATGGCTTTCATTCTGCTTAAAGTAGCAAATCTTATAAAAGAGACGTTCAGCGAAGGCCACAAAGGCGACTCCCTGACTGTGTGTATTGGGGCAAACAATACTTGCATACAGCAAGTGACCCTGGAGTTGACCGTTACTAGATATGGGATGCCTGGCAACATGCCACAGCAACTCTGATCATTCAACATGAGGTAACTCCCGTTAGAAATTTGGCCAAACGTTGGATTAATCACAGCAGCTGGTGTACCCTGCTGATGGCAAGACAAATTTGCCACAGAACCATTACAAGCCCCGTGTAAAGAAATGTCCTAACATATTAGTGAACCGCTCAGTGCACTTTTACAGTGTGTACCGCTCAGAAACACTTCACGATCCCCACTCCAACATCTATATGTGTACGGTAAATTCCAAGATGTCTTAATGTATTCCTTACCCAACCTTTCATATTTGCCTGCTTGCATCTGTTTGAGGCAATACTGAAACTGAAAAGTAGTCACAGGTAGTGCTATTTTGCCATGAATAAGCCATTCCGTAGCTGGTTTTTCTGCCACTGTGAATGGTAACTTTTCCAGTTTTTCAATGCTCAGCACTGTATACTTTGCTCCTCTTTGTGCCAGTTCTATCTGTTTATCAGTTAGATTGCATTCTGCAAACAGAGCCGACGTGTTGATAAAACGCCAAGGCACATAGCCCGCACGCAAAGATTGCAGCGTCCAGCTTAATAACATAATAGAACGTAATTGAGACTGGCCTTGTTGTAACATGGCTAAATCTTGTTCTAGTATGTCGATAGCAGAGGATACAATGTTGTCCAATGAATAGATTCTGGATGACAAAGTTGTTAACCCATTATCGACCACAGTGAGAGTTTTCTCTAAATTAATACGATCAAGTTCACGTATTCGTTCTGCGGCCTCTATCTGTGATACCTTCCATACTTCATTATAAGCAGAATAGATGCCGGCATATATGAAACGTTTTTGATGCGGTTTTCTTGGTCCAAGCAAGAATTCCCTAAGGTCTGCGTCTTCTTTAAGTAAAGATAAGTGTTGTTTCACATCCTTAAGTGTAGATTTCTGCAGCCAATCGAAGCATAATTTTCCTACACTGTATGTTGTTACTACCACCGGATGTTGTCTTTGGACGTATCTTGGGTCTGGCCTGTGAATTGTAAAGGCCTGAGTTTTATTCAGGAATCTTTCCTGACAGTTGTTCGTGTCTGTGGGCCAGATCAACCATTTTTTCCAATCAGGATTTGTTCTGTTGATTTGTAGTATTGTGTCAACTGTAACCGCTGCCTGTGTATTGTTATCACTTGCAGGTGTTGGTACAGAAGGTTTATTCATATCTTTGATCTTGGCTAACCCAAGACAAGACGTTTGTTGGACAGTGTCATTCAAAAACATTATTTGCTGAGGGATGATACATGCTCTAAATAAAGCTTCTAACCCCTGCACTTGCCAATCTTTAGAACCCCAGACAGTTTTTGTGTCTATTGTGTCTTTCCACAAGTCGAATCCATGTCTAGACAGTTGGGTAATAAATGCTGCAGAGTAAATCTGTTTTGCATTTGTTAACATCATTTTCTGTCCTGTTTTGTTTAAATTTTTATAGTAAAATGTTTCTGGATCGGATGTATTGTATCCTGAAAAATATGGAAACTTTTTAGCAAATGTTTTCGAACTACTTTGTGGAGGTGTAGGACAATGCTCCCATTGGTTAAACATAAACACATTTCTTGGTGTTGCAGATTTATGCAAAAAATGATGACCATAGTGGTTATAGCAATACAGCTGTTCATAGTCTGATGAACCCTCTAAATATTCATTATTAGAAAATGCAGCAGACATTTCCAAGTCAAACATCATTTTATTGACAGTATCAAAGTCCCAATCATCAGAATAGGTACTTGACGAAATAAGATCACTTAGTGAAATTTTAAATAAATGTGGAATGTTCAATTGTTCCGTAGGACCGAATATATCAAAATCAGTTTTGTCCCACACTATACCATCCTGTATAGGAACGGCTGTGATGTTCACTGCTGACAAGTCTCTTGCTTCACGATGGGAAGATTTGTGAGGTTTCAAAAGTAAGTTCACTTCTTTTCTTTCAGTGTTCACATGGATGTATCTGCCATATATAAGCAAGCTCATAGTCATAACTAAAGCTATCCAAAGCAGATAAACAAATATTCCAGAAATAATCCAGAGTTCAATCCATGGTGAAACCAGATAAGTCTTTTTCAAAACGTGAAGAAAGTCTTGTACTTGCTGTTTAAAAGTTACTGCTGGCGACGTCTCGGGCTCACTCGGATCCTCAGAAAACGTATCAAAGTTAATGAAGTAGCCAGAAGCAGTTCTGTCAATTGTTGAAATTGCATCAGGATTTGTAGAAATCGCTGGAACCAGTTGATCACGTGTTACATTGGTGTAGACAGGTGTATTTGGACGAACTGTTACTTGAGTTTCAAGAGGGATGAGTTCCATAGCATTGTTGCATAGTCCTTCATCTGTTACTGCTGAATTCTCGATGGTTATCAGTCTTTCAGTCTGAACCTCTTGGATAGTAGCGAGAGGAGTGTGTCTGCTACTAGGTCGGAGTCCACGAGGCCTACTATTTAGTATTGGCCACACACTGTGGTTTGATGAGGTCGATGGACACAAATCTTTTCTCCTTTCTTCCAGCAAGGGGCGGCAGAAGTACTGTGCTTGTTCCTTGAACGGCTAGGACAGGTACTGGTTGTCTGTATGAAGGTCCAAATTCCTTCTTGTCCGCAATCTTCTCTCTGACTAGATCCCCAACTTTTGGAATCCAGACAGGCCTTGCTGGGACCGCCGGTTTTTCCCCAGTGGTGGTTGGCTGCAGGAATACGTTGCTTTGTTTCGATCTTAGTTCATTGAGTTCCTGTAAAACAGCCAAACAATCTTTGATATCAAAGGGTTTATTTTCCACCACTGTGCCTACGTGTTCGAGGTCTGGTACCCACATTCTTGTCCCAAATAGGACCTCATATGGAGTGACCCCCCCTAGAGAACTTCTTGGCAAGATGTTTAATGAGCGTTGGACCCCATACAGATGTTTGACCCACCCATCACCCGAACCTAATACCCTAGCTGTTATAGACTGCTTTATGTCCTGGTTTTTCCTTTCCACAACAGAATTTCCCTCAGGATGAAACGGAGAGGAGTACCGCAATGCAACGCCCAGACTGGCCATGGCTTCTTTGTAATCCCGAGAGCTAAACGCAGGGCCCTGGTCAGAGTGTAGCGTGCCTATTGCGTATGTGCCGATAAAGACTCGCAAATCTTTTATAACAGTTCGAGCGTCAGCCGAGCGCTGAGGCCATATCCATAGGAACCTTGATTCAGTATTTGTGGGATTGCATTTGTCCAGAAGGACGCCTGCGCATAGATAGTCTAATGCTGTCTAATAATGGTGTCTGTCCCTGGCAGGCTACTTCGTAGCATGGTGTCTGGTGGCGTCTGCATCTCGCTGTACCTTACAGTCTATGCAGTCATTGATGAAGATGTGAATCTGTGTATTCATTCCAGGCCACCAGTACATCTCTTTTAACGTCAACATTGTTTTAGAGATCCCTTGATGTGACAGACCCTCCCCAAATGTGCTTCATAAATCAAAGCTGCTCTATGTTTCATGTTTGGAATTACCCTATCCCCCACTCCAGGGATTCGAGCAAAAGGAACGTTGTTTGCATCAATTACATAAGAGTACTTGAGTGGAAACTTTTTTGGTAATGCTGCACCACTGCCTTTGCTTGTAGCATTGACAGCCAACATTATCTCACTGTCTATTCTCGTTTTTGAACGCGTGATCGCAGCTACAGAAGCCGTGTGAACAGCCCCCTTTGCGGCTTCGTCAGCCAATGAATTCCCTGCAACGTGAACGCCATCACGTTGATGACTCAGTGTATGTATCACGTGAGCCTTTGGTAGTTCGTTTTTCAACTGAACTACTTGTTCCCAAAGCGTTTTATGCTTTATTGTGCCACCTTTTGCATCTTTGAACCCATTTTCAAGCCAATTTTGTATATATTCATTATACGACTGAACACAGTAAAAAGAATCGCACACTATGAGTGTGGGGAATTCGCAATCTGTACTCTCAAGTGCCAGTTTGAATGCTTGTAGTTCAGCTCGCTGAGCTGTACAATCTCCTAGAGATTGAGTTTTTGTGACCATAGGTCTGAAGATACCATCTCGCATGCGACCTTTAACGATAGCACACGCTGCACTGTAAGCTTGCTTACCCCCTGTTGCGGGTTGTGCGGATCCGTCAGTGTAAATTATGAATTCATACTGATCGAGAGGCAGAATCTCAGTGGGCAGAGGACATTCATGTTCATATTGCAGGAATGCTTGTGTTTTTAGATCAGGATCAAAAACATATTCAACATCTGTTGCAGCAAGAGAATTAACCCATTGTATCCATCTAGGATGTAGTGCTTTAGCATTTGGAATGCTCGCTTTTGTGACCGCCTCTAAAGCCGGTACTGGGGTTACGACAATAATGCGTTTCCCTTGGGCTAGAGCTCTTTCTTTTGCTACTGCAGTTTGAACTGCTGTCAGTATTTTTTCAGTTGAAGTGAAGCGCATTTCTGCTTGTGTATACAAATGTGATTTGTATGCAATTGGTACTTTTTCACCCTCATTAAATGTTAAGTAGGTGAAACCATATTGACCCGAAATTATTCGGATCACTAAATTGCGTTGACTTACTCGTGTTTGTAAGTGATTTGTTGCTAACATGTTAGCTTGGAGAGAACGCAAGATTTCTGTGTGTTCTTGTGTCCAATTTTTGATTGAAAAATTAGGTTTGATTAATTCGTAGAGAGGTTTAACCCTTTCTGCGTAATTTAGAATGTAAGTTCTTCCAAAATTTAGGAAACCCAGGATGGATTGTAAGTTTTTCAGCGTTTTTGGAGGTTGGAGCAGCGCACACTTTTCTAAAAAGTTAGCTGCCAAGCTCTTTCCTTCACTTGAAAGCTCATATCCCAGAAAAAGGACATTGAGATGGGCAATTCTGGATTTTTTAAAGTTGAATTTATAGCCCTCAGAGGCGAAGCCCAATATAATGGTATTCACCCTGTTCAAGTGCCTGTTGAGGTCATCGTCTGTCAGATAGTTGTCATCGACATATGACAATGCCTCATTATCATAAATTTGTAGTAACTCTGTTACCCTCGCTGAGAATAACCCCGGGCTGTTCTTGAACCCTTGTGGGAGTCGACAAAATTGACGCTGGGGCCCCATTATTGAGAAAGCTGTTAAGTACCTGCTTTCAGGTGCTATGTTTTGACAAAAGAAACCATTTGAGATGTCTAATGTAGTTTTATATTTTTTACGCACAATGTTATTCATTAATGCTGTGCTATGTGCATTTTGCACTGCAAATGTTTTAGAACAAGTGTTTAAGTGTCTGTAATCCAAAACTAGACGATATGAATGGTCTAGTTTGGAGACAGGAAACAAAGGATTGTTCATTGAGGAGGTGCATTATTCAATCACCCCTTAGTATTCAAGTTGATCTAAGATCTCCCTGACCTGTTTTTTAGCTTCTTGCTTTATTGGGTACTGCCTTTGTGCAGTAGGTTCATGTTTCAGATGTATTTTATGGATTGTACACAGCACAATGCAATGTGGTAGGGCCCGGGGCCCTCATGCATACACAATGACCACACGGACACAGTTAGATAGTTTGTGGAACTGGCTACGGGCACGTGCGCCAGGCCCCTTTTATTGCCAGGGTCACATGTCCAGTGACGCCTGTGCTGGATGGGTGTGGGGTGAGTGTGAGCCAGCCCTCAAGGAGTGGTTGGTGCTGGCAACAACTACAACAGTGATCAGACAATCAGAAGTTCACAGTTCAAACAGCAAGGGTCCATGACTTGAGCTGCATGGAGTTAGTGGCCCCGGATGCACAGCGGCCGGCACATGGAACACCGCCACGGGACGGTGACTACCGGTGCACTGAGGTAGGGCCACGAGAGCTGAGCAGGTCCTCGTCGATGTCCAAGGTGAATGTCGCAGAGGGTTTTGGGGGACAGTGGAAGGTGTTCTTCCAGGGCATGATACAGAGGGCAGTACCAAGCAGACACAGGCAATATGGAGGAGATGAATGCTACAGACTCATTTTTGACACCAAGTCAATATCAGCTACATGATGATGAAGACAACCCCCAGGCCATAGACTCAGATGCCACCAAAGTGCAACCAGAGTGTGTCCCTGAATTTCGGGGCACGGAATCAGTGGCACCAGAGCTGAAAGGGGATGCAGTCTGCGATGAGGCCTGTACAATGGTATAAACTCTGCCATAAATAAATCAAGACTCAGTTCCAAATGTGTGACCTACTTGACCGTAGTGTAGGCCGGAGGCAGAGGTCAGCAGGGGCCCCCAGCCACATGTCCTTGGCTTGCGATGCACAGAGTTAGTGGCACCAGAGCAGTTGTTGGTAGTGTTCGGTCACCTCCGTAATGAGGATTTTTTTTTCATCCGGACTGAATCGCGTCTTCCTCTTACTCCTCTCCTTGAGTACAATGATATGGACTCTGCCATTGAAAAATCTAGACTCAGTTCCAAATGTGTGACCTACTTGACCGCAGTGTAGGCCGGAGGCAGCGGTCAGTGCGGGCCAACCGCTGTTCAGGCAGCTCCTCCTGGTACTCTCACACACGACGTTGGAATGCCATGTGGCGATGATTTGTGGTTGACGGAGGTAGAAGCACCAGAGCTGAGCGTGTGTGCAGCCTGCGACGATGCCGTGTCCTGCCTGGTCCGGACTGGATTGGATTGGTGTGAGGCCTGCTGGACCGCAGTGTAGTCAGTACACAGGTGACTCCGCGGTGCTGGACCGCAGTGTAGGCCGAAGGCAGTAGTCAGCAAGGGCCCACAGACACGTGTCGTTGGAATGCTATGCACAGAGTTGGTGGCACCACATCAAAGGGAGTACAGTGATTTAAAATCTGCCATTAACATATGTACTCTGCCAATGTATAATCAAGACTCAGTTCCAAATGTGTGACCTACTGGACCGCAGTGTAGGCCGGAGGCAGCGGTGGAGTACGTCAACTTGAAAGGAGTACTGGGGGCCTGTGTCGCGGAGGCAGTGATGGTCTGAGGAGGCTGCCAAGGTCACGGGCCTCGGGCTTGGACCTTGCACTGGCAAGTGGTGGGCCCTCTTTGCCACATGCCGGTGTCGGCAGGTGAGCAGTGAGGCCTGGGTGCGCTGAGGCGGGCAAGATGGGTCTTGGGACCAGCGGCCTGGGGTGCAGCAGGCGCACAGGATCGCAGACACCGCTGCTCACGGCATCAACCTTGTGGCAGGGTGAGAGGCACCGCCCTGGCAGACACGTTGGCCATTCCAGAAGAGAACCACGCCCAGAGTAACGTGCTTTTTATTCACACCCCTACGCTGGCCTGGCATACGCCGGGCCAGCCCACTCCGCTCATGCTTACAGGGGGGTTGTAACAATCTACATGTCCGCGATCTTCCCCACTGGCTGCGGTAACATGGTTGCGTCCACTGTCCAGTACACTCCAGACACCAGCAGTGTATGTCGACATGGAAATGTCTGTGGTCTGCATACTCAGGTCTGTCCAGCACATCCACGCCACACTTGGCATTGTGTACATTCACATTCATGGGTCACTTGCCTCCTTTGCACATGCCTGGTTCCCACCTCTCCCCACATTCTGCTATTGTGTGGCTGAGGTGCCATGCCATTGATGGCTTGTGTACATGGCTAGCCCAGGTTGCCACAGTAAGTTGTGTTGTTGTGTCTGGAATGTGGGGATGTTGGTTGTCATGTTGTATGTGATTTTGTGACGTGTGCATTCCCAGAGTTGTGAGTTGTATGTTGGTGGAATTGAGGTGTGTGGTGTGTTCAGTTGTTACTTACCGACGAGCAGTGCATTTCCATAGGTGCCATCCTGAAAGCGCTGGTTTATGATGGACTGTCGGAAGATGAAGGAATCATGCACACTGCCTGGGTAGTTGGTGACGGCATTGGTGAAGAGTCCCCCAGTGGTCCACTATTGCCTGCACATTGATGGAATGCGTGTGTTTCCTGTTGCGGTAATTGTGTGCAGTGGCGGCAGGGGGCACGAGGAGTACATGTGTGCAGTCGATTGCCTCCAACACGTGCGGGAAGCCAGCTATGGCGTAGAAGCCTTGCTTGATCTCCAGCTGTTCCTGCGCAGTGTGTGGGAAGTAAAGTTGCTGGGGTACCAAGCTGATGATGGCATCCAAGACAGGTGTGAGGAACTGGCTGTGAGACTCCTCCGACTCTGGCAGTTGTTGGTTGGAAGGTCCCAGAGGCCAACAGGTGCAGCACGGCCAGCAGCTTTGTCTGCGGAGGGATGCTGGTTCTCCGCTGTGTTGGTACCGTCAGCCTGTGGGCAATGGGGGTCAGGATGCAGAGGATGGTTGTCCTTTTGAGCCTGTAGTGGGCCATGACTTCCTCTGGCGTTAAGTCTCCGTGGCTGGTGCGTTTTCGGAAGGTCCAGTGTCTTTGTCTGCGCTGCCTCTGTGGTAGTCCGGGGGGGTGGTCCTGGGGGGGTTGGGGGTCCTGGCGGTGGTGGCGGTGGGTGTTGTGGCCCTCTTGGGGCTCCGAGCTGCATGATCAGTAGCTCCATGGTATCTGTTGTTCTTCTGGTGTGGCTGTGGGCGGGGCTCCCTTTTATGGTGCAGGTTGTCGTCCGACTTAACACCAGGTAGGAGCAGGTGTTAAATCTATGCTGCTAACGCGCCTTATCGCATGTTTTTTAATCTTATCGCCGATCTGGCTGGTCGTTGGGAATGTTGCGAAGTGGTGTTTCCGCGGCTTTTTGCACGGGAACGCCTACTCTGCATATCATTAGCGTTAGTTGCCGGTGTCATCCGTGGCAATGTTTTTTGCGGCTGCTATCGCAGGAAAACTGGTGATATCGGCTGTTAGCACCAGCTTGTGAATGGTGCGATGAATTTATCACCACTTTGGCTGCGATAAAGTGCCGCTAAATCAGTGATGATTCCTTGAGAATATGCCCCATAGTCCGTCTTTCAATTGCAACTTCCAACACAGGATTAGCTGATTTGTGGGCTGTATCGGAACAGTGTAAAATGGAAGAGTGGTCCAAGTGCAACTATCACTTATATGAATGGTATATATGAAATTTTATAGAGCGCTCGCTTGCCCCCAAGGGATTCTTGGCGCTAGCTGAGGAAAGGAGACCAAATAGCTCAAGCAGTTAGAGTGTAACAAAAAGCCATGTTTTGAGGGTCTTCCTGAAGGCCAAAAGGTTGGGCTTTGATATGCAAAGGGAGATCCTCCCAGGCCTTTGAGGCTCCTAACACGAAGCTTCTCGTAGCTAAAAGGAAGTTGTACAGGTCAGTGTTTTCACATCCCAGTGTTCATCGGTCCTTAAATTATGCAGGAGATAGGATTTCCCTCTGAACATGTTTTCTAAAACATCAAGTTTAAAACAGAAACAGAATATCAACCACCAAAGTCTGTGGAGAGTGCCAGACACGCGCATTACTAAGAGGGTTATTGATTGTGGACCGCAAGCGGATTCAGTTTTCATTATCACAACACTACATGGGAACTACCCCGGTTATCAAAAGATGTTGGCCCAAATATATATGAAACAAACAGCAATCCATCAAATAATACTGTTAACATGTATGGATTGATTTTTATTGTCTCGTAAATTGTAAATATTAACATTTTGTTATAACATATCATTACAATTCAGGAGAGAATCAAAACTCTCAAATCTAAACCATTTGTGACTAATTCCTCTCTTTTTTATATTGCTTTTTATGAATATGAAATCTTGTATTTTTCAGAGATTCACTAATGGTCTCTAAGATGGCACATGTGTAGTTGCCTGCTATTTAAACTTTCATACCTAATTTTCCATAACTTCAGCGTTTGACTTTGAGGATTTTTTTTCTTCTCCAACATATTTATTTTCTTTCATTTTTCGTCAGAATACCTTATTTTGTGGCTCAAAGATACCTGGCTAAATCATGCAATAGGCGCATATAGGAGTTCTTTTACCTGCTTTATCACATTTCCACCCTTCCTCATAATGGTGGAAGTCGATTTCGTTTTTTGCGCTTTGCTAGGCTGTGTAGTAACGGCCTATGGGTCCTAAGTAGTTAGGGCCTCATTTATGAGAAGTGTCGCATCGCTGCGTGAAAGCAGCGATGCAACACTTCTCAGTGCGCCTTCCTTGCGACCCGAATGATGCATCATATTTACAGTATGACGCATCATGTCGCAAGGAATGACAGATACGTCAGTTTTACTGACGTATCTGTCAGCGCAAAAGTGACGCATCGCTGGAGTTGTGTCGGAAGCGTGACGCAACTCCAGCAATGTTCCTTTCACATGGGGCAAGCCCCATGTGAAAGGGCCTGCATCACCCTTACGCCTGCCATGAGGCAGGCGTAAGGTTTTGACGCATTGGCATCCTAGAAGTGGCACAGCGAAATCTCATAGATTTTCACTGCGCCACTCCTACGACCCTTTCATGCGGGGGAACGCCCACCCTGCATACATTATACCTGACGCAGGTATAATGTAGCGCAGGGGTTTACGAAGTGACGCATCTACCTAGATGCATCACTTCGTAAATATGGCGCAACATGGCGCATTATTTACGCTGCTGCTGCGTCACTAAAAGTGACGCAACGGCGGCGCAAAAGTGACGCAGGCCTTCATAAATAAGGCCCTAAGAACTCTGAATTTCATTTATTTTCCTGGTCTCGATGGTCACTTGTCTTTAACTATATGAGCTTGTGAGGGGCCCGGGGATCAGGGACTCAATATTATACAATATACCCTCACCAAAGGAATACCAATATAGGTCATTGTAAAGTGCATCGCTTCTCCATCATGCCAATGACCTATAACTTCTCAAACTTCCATATAGGAGATTGTAAGAGTGTCTGTCACAGGAATGCATCCATTGAGTTTAACTGGAAAGCTTAGTCTAGCCGGAACAATTTTCAACACATTTCAATTAAATGTATGGAATTATAGATCTGTAATAGTGAATAACGGTTATGTTTTTCCCTCTGTGGTTCTGAGTAACATGAAATAGAGAATGAGAGCAAAGACTAAGATGTCGATAATGTCATGCAGATCCTCGAGGTGAAATACATCCCTATTATTCCCAGTTACTCATCAACAATTCTGGATAAGTATTGCCTATGCAAATCAGCTGCAATGTATGGGTAAGTCATGTGGAACCCATGGATGATATGGCCTCACCTGACTCAGCATCCTGTCCTCTGCTACACCTAGGGGGTTATCTGTGAGAGCCATGCGTCACTTTTGCACTGCGTAAAATGGTACATGCATGATACAGGGCTTTGAATCAGATTTATGAAGCCACGCAAAGCCACCCTGTGTGGAGTAAGGCGACGCAGCACAAATTGCTGCGTCTTCCTTACTCTGCGCTCAGGAGGCATACCATGGACGTTGCGGTGGGTGTTTCCATGTAACACCCATGGATTTGATGCTGCCCCAGATTTACAAAATTATGTAAACTTGGGAAGGTGTTAAATACTTACGCCTCCCAACGTGAGGCATAAAGAGGAGAAATATCTTTATTTCTCCTTGTTTTTCCCTCTTTCTATGCGTGCTGCATTGTGCAGCACACATAGAAAAAGGAAAACATCTCTTAGGATTGTTTTCGTGCAGGAAGGTGTCCATTTCTGCAGAAAAACAATCCTGCATGTAACGGAGGCACCCTTGCACCATGTTGCAAGGGTGCCTTTGTTGGAGCTAGGCTGCTGAAAGGTGCCAACACATGGCGAAAGGACTGGAGAGTCCCGTATTGCAAAATAACAGTGCATTCCTACCCTACGCCAAAATCCCATAAATGAGGGCCCTAATGTCCTGGTCCCAGCTGCCCGCTAGCCTCTGGCCATCACTCCTCTGCCCACACCACAATAGGAATAACTGGCATCCTGATACCCACCCACATCACCCTTAACATTACCTTCTCTCAAATATTAGAAACAATGTGGTGCCTTGGCTCACACCTGCATGATTCACTGCATTTACATTTCTCTTACTACCCAAATTACAAAACAAATCTTGGTATCCTTCCACACATTCACAAAACCCTCTCTTCAATCAATGCCTCCCACACCCAAATATATAAATATAATATCTGTAGTTTCACTTCCCATAACTGCCTAAAGCTGTCCTCTCGGCCACTGTTGCTACGTCATCACGGTCGATATTCAGATTTGGAATTTGAAATTCAAGGCAGTGGTTCTCGAAGAGAGCTATGCATATCAACATTTTTATGCATTTGGTTATTGTATTATAAAAATAGTTTCAAGTTTGTGTGTTAAAATACAGAGAAAAGAACCAGACTTTCAGACGTAGCAAGCACTAACTCTTTGAATCGAGGGCTGTGGCCAATAGATCATCATAATAAAGAAATCTTCTAGTATGTTAGAGGTGCAAAATAAAGGATGTCTCATGTTCAAGTTGCTTTCTATGTCACTAGAGAGCTTTAGTGTTACAGAATGGACTTCACAGTAAGAAGTACCAGGACCCCTGCATAACGCTGAATGCAGCAGCTGCAAATTAGGGTAACACCTTAGCTGCCACCAACACATTTTCCATTACCAAATGGTGCAGTAGCAGCAATTTCCCCACTAGCAGTTTACTTTATATAATAAACTCTTCTAAAGACTGAGAGACCCTGGTTTAGGGTTTTGAGGGTTGCTTGGACCCTGAGTATATACTGTTACAAACTTTGTCTATCGAGATGACACTCCTTAAGGGACTGAGCTGTAGCATCCAGCCAAATACAGCAATGGTATGACCCTTGCAAACATAAATAGCCCTAGCTATTGGCAATTCCTTGCAAATTCACTCTTACAGCCTTTGGGGAGTTTAGGACCAGAGCATGCTTAATTTGAAAATTAAAAAGTGCTGGTGCAGATGCCTGGAATTGGGCTGACCAATGTCAGGATTGCCAAAACCCAAGATTCCTTAGTCTTGATTCCATCTCATGCTTCTTTAACCCACCATCAGACACTTCCTGAACCCTTATCTCACTTTTGTCCATTCTTTTCATACTTGCTTTCTCTTTTTGTCACTCTAATCCTTCTTCATCTTTCTCGTCTTTCTCCTTTTGTCATCATTGTGTTTTTTATTTCTGTCTTAATTTGTGCTGGTGGGCCCAGGATTGGACTGGCCTATAGGACAATAAGGCAGTGCCCGAAGAACTAGCCTGAAAGATTAGTCCATGGCCTATTGTTTTGGCTGTGAGCTGGTTTTATGGTCTGGTGGACACATATTACTGTTGATTTCTCTGATATTACCACAAACGTTGCCTGAAGCAAGCACAAAACAAGCTGTGACAGAAGGCACAGACAGACCTGCAACTGGACCTGCTTGAGCCCTACTGGCCTCTGCTGGAGTGAGTCCTGATCCTCATGTGGTGTCCCTCCTGGTCCTGGACCCTTGGCTGGCATCAGAGCGCACTCCTCCTCAATAAAGGGTGAAAATCCTGAATGTTGGGCTCCTTGCAACCATAAACGGGCCCGTTCATGCCAAGACTCTGCCATCAGCGATGACCGCCAAAGGGAAGCTCCGGTGACACCTGTTCATCACACCGACAACTGTCCGTGGCGATCAGCAACACAAGACCTGTACTCTGAATGAGTCATTGTTACCTCGGTCCAGGCTCTTGCAGTTTCACAGAGATTCATACGTCATTAAAGACCCACTCCTGATCCATGCACCAGCACCACCAGGTAAGTCTATAGTTTATAGTTTATGTTTATATTTACGTTTACATTACAAGTGTACAAGTATTGCTCCTGTTCACACACTGACTGCTTTTGTAATTGATTGCCAGGGAGCATATGTTTGTATTTATTGTACTTATGGTTATATGTAACCATCATCATAATAGCTTTATTTGATCAAAAACAGATGATAAAAGCACAATACAAACTCCTTAAAAACAATTGTTGCACATTTTGATGTTATACATCCATACATCCTACAGTAATCACCCCATTCCTCTTTTCAGTTGAACCAATGCACTGCCTCAAGGACTGTACACAATGATAAGTGTATTAACAGCATCTCTTGTTCCCACAGTGTCTCACATCTTTTTTGTAGGGAGGAAAGAACAAATCATGGTTAATATAAAGTGTCAGAGCAAATACATTTAAAACAGTAAAATTCATAAAAAGGTTGTAAGATTGCCAACACAGAGCAATGCAATAAAAAGAATAAAAAACAACTTTTAAAAGGTGCTTATAAGTAAGGGTCCTAAACAGGAAGAGAGAACTTCAAGCATATTTATGTTATATGGGTACTTCAATAAGTCAGATAACATTACCTCACATTTATACTCAACCTAGCGATCCATATCAAAAGAGGCACATATACACTTAGACCTCCAAAACCAAACTGCCTGTTGGTATCTCTCAACAGTGAAAACCACCAACCATGTTGAATCAGTCCTTAGGATCCTGAGGGCATCCAACTGTCTCCTCATACCCAATGACCTGCATGAAGGCAATAACCATTTCCTTCACTGAGGGTCATACACAGGACAAAAAAGCAACAAATGCACTACTGACTCAGATGTACCCTTACACGCTGGGCATTCTGGTCTATTACATTTTTCATTATCCTATTTAGCACAGAGTACCATAGTAGGGAGAGTCTGGTATTGAAATTGTAAAAACAGTCTGTGGGCCAGGGCGGTGTGATCTCATCAATTGCTCACTCATAACTGGGGAACATTTTGAAATTCATGAAATCAAGGGTCAGAGTGCCTCTACTGTTGCACATAGTATCAATACCTACTTAATGCCAATATGCTGCTTTAATATCCATTTTTGTAGTGGAGGCAATACATCCTGGTTTGACCCAAAGCTCTTCCAACACCAGCTTGTTAAGCATCGTTCTTACATGTGCATACCACTGGAAATTGTGAGCTCTAGGCAGTGCTATTAGATCTTTAAGGGGTTCTCAGTAGGCTTCAAGATCAGGGGATGACCATATCCGGTGCCAGTAGAGCAGGGGCTTAAGTGCAACTTTCCACAAAAATGTCTTGAGTGCCAAATCAACACATAACAGGTTCAAATGTGAACTTTTACAGAGGTCAAACAGTAGCCTAATAAATCTGTTTTCCACAATTGGTAAATTGTTGCAATTAACATGGCCCCACAGCTCAGCTTCATATAAGGTGGCTCCTAAAGCTTTACATTGTACATTTCTAACAGTGGAGCAGCTTTCTTAGAGAAGGTTTTGTTAAAAGTCATCAGCATTCTTGACGTATAGAAAATCAATGAGCATTCTGATTTATGGATCTGCATGGACTAGTCCACAGTAGGAGTTACTCTAATTCCCAAACAATCAAAGTTAGGAACCTGATCTGTTCGGACTGTATCAACAAACAGCTTGCATCTATACCTCTTATTTCTTTCCGGGTGAAAACTCATACATGTTGTTTTAGAACTATTCAGTTCTAACCCCTGAACACTGCAAAATAAATTAATATCAGCCAACAAGCGTTGGAGGCCCTTGAACGATTTGGAGATTAGGAGAGCAGAGGAGGCCCTCTCCCAACCCCCACCCAGGGTAGATTACAACCATCCGTATCTAGACAGTTCACAACAACATTTATTAGCAGGGAGAACAAAGTGGGGGCCATGACACAGCCCTATCTAACAACTTGTTGATGCTTATTGGGGAAGTGAGCTGCCCCTGGTTTCCCAACCGAACCCTAGCCTGACTCCCTTCATGTAAATGTGCTAGAATTGCCAATAAGTTGGGTGGGATGCCCATCTTATACAATATTGACCACGGTAAAACCCTGGGAACAAGATCAAGGGCTGCACGCAAGTCAACAAAGGCACCAAAAAGTTATTTGTAATCATGATCTAACCCACCCAGCTCTCCTTTCTATTATTCTGAACACCTAATAACATATGCATTCTCTGCCGAGACCTCGCAAGATCTCCGCAAAGAACACCAGCCATGTTGGGTGTGGTTGGGCATAACATTGGTATTTAAGGCCACACCCTGCTTCTGGAAGTCACTTCGCCTTAACAGTTCCTCCAGTTGGCATGGCGTGTCTTGCATGCTGCCCGAGTTCTGCCCTGTAGGTATGTTGCAACTTACCTGAGACTTCTTGAGTCTTCCGGGCAGCAGCTTCTCTTTTCCGCACACCGCACCTCCTCTTCACCTGATGCCGCATTGGAGTTTCTTCACTCACTGCTCTGCCTCCTGAAACAAAGCACAGAAAAAAGGAAACTGTGAGTAAAATCATAATACATATCCAAGGTGACCTGAATCAAGCCGCAACACCAATTAAAAGGTACCCTACGCAAGTAAGCACAGACTTCATAATTCCTGAATATTGGGATAACTTCTTGTTATTGTAAACTTATTGAAACTTACCTTGTGAACTTAACAAGGCTCGACTTATCCAGAACTAACTTTATCTTGCACAATTAACAGAGCTGCATTTAACCTTACCTTGTGAGACTAACAAGCTATAACTCAGCCTGAACTAACCAAGTGGTCGAATTTGTGTTCCTAACTGGGCAACAATTTACCTTGTGCGACTTACAGGGTGTAAAAAGACATTGGACATTGATGCACAAGTATTTGAGGGGGCAAAGGTCTACTATGGCAGTGAGTGACGAATGATTACTTGTGAAGAGTTAAGTTTGTGTAGTCAGATAACAAATAGATCATTGTGTAGATTATCAGTTTGTGTTATAGGGCTCATGTCAAGCACCTCAACCCACTGACTCCTACATCTCAGAGACCATGCAAAGAGCACAACTTCGGACTACTACACATGCATGACAAAAAACAACACCAGGACGTCACAACTATGGCAATTGATCTCAGGGTGGGTACAGACACTAGGTAGTTCAGATAGGGAGGAACTAACAAACGCTAAAGATTCCAGAGAGGTAATACAGTGTTCCAATTTACTATTTCCTTAAAGGTTGGCAGTTGCGCCAGGGCATCATCGATGTCCACAACAACAAGGCCCTCTTCCCTGGCCCCCACCTAATCTATCTTGTAGGAATATCAAAACACAGGCAGTAAGGTAGGGTACGAGGAGTTGTGTCCATATCGTCCCTGCGAATCAAACAGTGCGGGCTCTCAGGTAAGCACACATTGTTGATACCGTGACACAATGTCAGCTTGTGATTGCCACCAGCACAAAGCTACAGAAACCACAGTACATAGAACTCAATCGGCTCTTCACGCTACAACAGCCATTAGTGATCTCAGCCTCCTCCTTGCAACCTCCTCCAATGTGAATGGAACTCTTTGTGCCGGACTTAGAAGGTAACTTTTCAGCAGGACTAATCTGGAACTGGTATCCAACCCACACTCTATCATGGCCAACCTGAACTTTTGACTTTTCCCCAAACAAACTACGGTGACCAGGACTATGGGTGGCGCTTTGTGCTTCTAGGCACTATTTTCACAAAAACTTTCAAATGTACTATCTCAGGTTCTACTGATTGGATTTTTGGTATCACTTATAAAATGTACTCTATTTCTCTAACTTGGGGGGTCATTATCATAGCGGGCGGATCACCACGGCCCCCGTGTGGCGGTGGCGATCCGCCCGCCAATTCCCACCACCCGCCTACCATTTCCCCCCGCCATATTACGATGGCGGGGGGACCCCGGCGGACGGAAAGACCGTCTGCCAGTTTTCCACCGGTCGGACAGGCGACTGGGCGGAAAAGGGCTCCAATATGGTGGCGGTGTCTGCAAGACACCGCCATCCATATTATGATGAATGCGGAGACATGCCTTGCCATGGCGGGAACACCGCCATGGAAAGGCATGCGGTCTCTGCCTTAAGGGGCCCGTTGTGGGCCCCCAGGGTGTTCAGGGGGTTGGGGGGTGCACTCGGGGGGTCCCTATGGTACCCCCCTACATTTGAATGCAAAAAGTGGCAGGCACCGCGCGGTGCCTGTCACATTGTGCATTCAAATGCACAACATGCATTTTTCACATTGCGGCGGGTGCTGCTTGCAGCACCGCCCGCCACAATGTAAAAAATATGGGATGCGCCCGCCAGTGTGGCGGGCGCATCCTAATTTGAATGGCGGGACCGCCGCACCTATGGCGGGCGGTCTCTTTTGCCGTTGCGGTGGCGGGCGGCCGCCCGCCATCGTAATGGTCCCCTTGGTTTGGGATTTTTTCTTGTGTTGTATCTTTACTTTATTACTGTTTGCTTAATGCATAAATACTTTACATATTGCCTCCAAGTTAAGCCTGACTGCTTTTGTACCAAGCTACCAGATGGTTAGGCATAGGTTAATTTAGTGACTTTTGTGGTTCACCCTCACAAGGATCGTGGTTGTTGCCTGAGTGTGGCTTCCATACCCCTTAACAAAGAACCCAAGTTCTTGCAAATGACATAACAATTTTATGGCATAGCTTTTTACTGACCCTCTGGAGATAGTGAAACAAGTGTGAAGCTAGCAACACTTAAAAAGATTAAACTAATATGCACACACATGATATAACCATTGTTAAAACAATGACTAATAAAGACAATAGTAGAATGACTAATCACTATATTTATATGAGCCCGACTAGTGAGATCCAAATCTAATTTATTGCAGTCTCCTGTTTGCTTACAATGTGTTGGATAGAGAACCCAAATATTCACAGAAAAGTAGGAGCACACTAGTTCTGCGATATGATCAAGTAGTCCACTTACGTGTTGTGAAAAGATGCAAATCGAGAAACCTCTCCATGAAAAGTGAGGTCTTTTTGCTTAGTTCCTCTTCAGAAGTGAAAAAGTAACCCAAGTGTCTTCTTCTCTCTTCAAGGTTTTACAAAGTTGAAGTGACCCAAAATCATATGGTACACAGCTAGGTTATGGTAACCTTTCATAAAGTCTTAAAGCACCACAGGATGTATTTTAATTTGTTGGACCCTTGCAGTGAGCCACAGGGCATGCATGGGCTACTGGGCCCAACTGTGGTGGTTAAGGCATTTTACTCCTGATGTCCTGGAGCCTGACCTACTATGAGCAACTGGGCAAAGTACCTCTTCTGCATATGAGTCTCAGTGGTAACTGTGGATGAGCAGTCAAAGGCTCCCTCGGGAAGGAAGTGTAGATACAGGTAAGTGAACATGACTCATAACTCAAAATGTGCACAGCAATGTCAATAAATCAATATTCAATCAAACACTTTTTATAGTAAAAATAAGTATTTTATTCCTAACTCTACGTATTCAAAGAAGTATTGCGAAATTCATAAGCAATAATACAATTCGCTTGAGGTTGGGGCTCTAGTGCTTCACTGAAAAATCCCTGTCACACCTGCTCTTCGTAATGTGGTTGGGATTGTTCCCCAGTCACTGGTGGCTGCATTCAGGGAACGCTCACTAGTAGGCCTTACTCAAGAGCCCACTTCGGCTCATAGAAATCAGTCAAAAGTGTCTGGTGCAGCAACACCTTTAGCAACGAGTTTCTCAGGGCCCGGTAGGACCGCAAGAAGTCTAACCCACTCCAGCAATGAGGAAATATTCAGCGTCTCAGAGGGTGCCCTGTCTGCTGGCACTCGCGATGCTCCAGTCCTACTCATTTGAGTCAGCAGCACTAGACAGACACAGGCTCTCCATGAGCTGTGTGGCCGACTCCGGTAGCAATCAGAGGTGCTCTTTAGCTTCTGCCTGCTGATGCTCCCAATCTGGTCCATGTGACAGAGCAATGTCCCCACTGTGTCCTCCTGGGTCCACAGGACAGGTTGGGAGCTGATCTCGGTGTTGGATTTGACCTGCGGATCGAAACATTCAGTTCTCCAGACAGTGGCCTGACTTCTCAGTACTTGGTACCGGCAGCCCGTCCTGGCATACAAGGTTGTTGGGGTACCCGCTGAAAAGGTATCTGTCTTCACTGTACAGCAGCCTATACTACGGCGTATGGCAGTGGTTCCCAAACTTTTTCGACCCCTGGCTCCCTTGACCTATTGGCTGTGGGTCGCGGCACCCCATTATGTTTTTGTTTTTTTGCAGGTGGGGGAATGTACACCTGGCCTCGGGAGTACTTCCATTTTTCTCCCTGTAAATAATTGGGATGAAGCCGATGAAGGTATTATAATCATAGGGCCTACCTCTTGCCTGCAGCCCCCACAGTGGCAGCAGTGTGCGCATTCACAGATGCAGGTGTGAGGCCCTTCCCTCCAGCCTTTGCTGAACACTGTGTGCCAGTGGTGTTCCTACAGCATCTCAGACAAGGTATTTACCTTTGGCCTCCTCTCAGTATGTGCACAGGGCGCACACTGTGCGCATGTAGAGCAGTCGCCTTGCTGGGTCTGCTCTTGCTTCCACAGCAAGGTTCACGCAGTATGCCAGCAGCCCTCATTCTACATCTCAGGGTGGAAGTATTCCCCTTGTGCCTGTTGCTCCTTCTTACCTCAAGCCCCATCAATTTGTCCAGGAAAGGAGGTCATCACCTTGGAACTGCTGCCTTGTGTTCAGTCTATCCCCCTCACAGTGCCAGTAGCACTCTCTCAATGCTGCAGCAGGAGAGGCTTACCTTGGGTCCTTTGTCCCTCTCCCCTCTGCTACTATTCCATAAAACTAGTAAACTATCAGCTTCAACTTTCGTCTAACAGCTTTTATGATTCTAGCTTGTTTTATGTTGATAAAATGAAAACTCTATTATTATCAGTGTAAAATTCCAACTATGTATATATATTACATGGATGAAGCAATATACCTGTTACGTACTCAAAATTCCATACAAATGCAGACATACAAAAAGAAATCCCAAACCACTTCACCTTTTACATAACATGTATTAAAAAACACAGGTCAGACCTATTTTCTTAGAATATGTTCGTTATTAATAGCAGGTACAATGCATGCTCTTCAGTCTGAGCATGGCAATGTGATTGTGTGCTATAAAAAAACCTATAAGCAACAGCATACAAAGATACGTCGTGTCACTGACTGGGAGCAAGTCTAACATCTTGGAGCGCTGTCTCACTCTGGGATAATCTGAACGACCCCAACTGCGTGTGCACTAAAATCCCGCTGGACAACTGATAACCACTGCCATAAAAATGTATTTTAATTACGAGAATCTAAAATTTAGATTGCTACAGGTAGTTGGTTTCAAGGGGTGGGTACAAATACCAGACAGCTTACAAACGGGTTATATGCTGAGTTGAAGCACTCCACTGATGCAAGAAACTGTTAATTCTAGCACTTGGAAAAATGTGTTTTCTAACTCTCTGGAATTTCGCTCCTAGGATTTCTTCTCTTTAGGATTGCAGGGCAAGTGCACAACTCTTCAGAAGGTACTAAAAATCTAGTTCAATTAAATTATTAATAACAGGGGATGAGATGAAATCGCTTGTATACAAGGTAACTGAAAGGCCGCGCCACGGAAAGGGCTTCCACGCTGGTCGTTTCCTCTGGATTAATGAAACAGTGAGGCAACTTTCACCACACGCATGCTTACCTTTGCAAGTCAGGTGCCCGGGCCGTGCTATCCATGCTGGCCACGGCCACTAAGCCGACCTTGTGGACTGCCTGTGAATGATGCTGGCAGTGGCTTTCCTGCTGGCGCAAGTGCTACACTGCAGCGTCAGCACTGCCTACTTTCCTTGCGCCTTGCACTGTCTCTTTGATGATGTCATCCATAGCGCAAGAGCGGCTGGGAGGGGCAGCTCTTTGCCTGGATGTGCTGCTGTAACCTACCAATGAGGTGAGTACATCGGAAGGAAAAGTACAGCCGGAACTGAACTGTCCACATAAGCACGAGCTTCAATTTACGATGCAAACTAACAGCAACACTAAAGGAACAGAGTATGTCAGTGGTTCCCAGACTGGGGCGCATCCATTTGCGGCGCCCCTGGCTAGTTTTAACGGCGCACCCGGGTGCCGCGGCGCACAGATTGGGAACCACTGGCGTATGGGATCGCCGTTAAAGCCTGCACTGGTCTTGTTGCTTTGTCGGCAGCAAATACTTTCACTGCCGCCCCTCCTGGCATACGGGGTAGCCGCAATGATGTGGTATGGGCTTCATGCTTCCCACATGGCACTCAGTTTACAACTGATTTCACAGAGGCCCTCTCCTGGCATACAGAGGTCAGCAACCTCATCCTGCACAAGGGCGACAACTCCTTTAGTGCACAGGTATCTTCTCACACCTCGCACTGGGAGTCCTCTCGGCAGGCCTCCCCAACTCCCTCCAACTCTCTTGTCTTCCTCACATGGCACACTGGTCTTGGCAAGCAGGCAGGTGCTGGTGCTCCAGGATCCAGAGCAGGTGGTCTTGATTTCCCTGGGTAATGTCCCCTCGCCCAGCAGGGAGACTAGCAATCCTTGGCCCCAGTTTTGGTCACTGGCAGAAGTCTTGCAGAGCTTTGCCTCCCTACACAGCCCGTCTGGCTGCTTGGCAGATGAAAATTGTTGGGGTCACAAATTCCCCTTCTTTAGTCCATTTCCAGACACCAAATGTAAGTTAGGGTCAGGGCCGTTGAAGTTATAGTTGGAGTTCTGCTTCTTTTGAAGTACATGCTTCTCCACTTCCTCTTCCTCTTGAAAGGCCATCTGTCACAGCAGCAGAGACTCCAAAGCTGACAGTCCCATTTGCCATGGGTGTTACTAGAGTTCACACCTAGATGTCAGACACAATGATATGTGCGTCAAAAGGTTAATACCGGGCCCCCAGCCCTACTCTTTATGATTTCTTTATCAGACCCATCTACTTCCCGAGATTTGTCCAGGTCCCCTCTCTCATTGAATCAAAGAACAGCCTTTAAAGTGTATCAGGGAGTCTCTCTCTCGCCTCGCTAGTTTGTCCCACCCAGGTCACAGGAATGCAGCAATACAAAAATATATCTGGGGAGTCCTCTACTCCTCATGTCTTCACCAGGCAGGCCTTGGCTTCCCAAAATGGAACCCAGAGTCCTCCATGCAATGTACCATTGCAACCACATTTGCTCTCAGTGTATGGACACACCACACACTCTATTCATTACTGTTACCTCCATTTATTGTGCTGTCACAGCCACACGTTCAGTTCATTCAGCACACTGTATCATGCCATGGTGCTCCACTTGCGCAAGCACGTACACACACACACACACACACACACACACACTGCCATCACACACATTCACCATTCATGGGCTGTACACACTTTACCCTTCTTGTATTATGCTTTTTGCAAACATACATACACCCAACACATGCTTCATTGCGTATGCAATGTACAGCACTACAGCACCACATCTCTCATGTATTGTATTTCTCTCAGGTATACATACATGCAGGATACGCACACACCATGCATGTACTGCACTCCTCTGCTCTATCCCTGTATTGTACACTTCCGAGGCAGACATACATCCAGCACAGTCACTACTATGCTGCACAGTGCCTTACATCTAACAGATGTAGGGCAAGGGTGAGTTAAAAACACAGCAGTGGTACTTTAAAATGGTGAGTGAGCCTGTAGGCCTCACTTCAATAACACAGGTTGAAAAGGACGTGTTCACTCCTATTCATCACTAAATGCTATGCTGCCACCACCGTGCTCATGGTGCTTAACTCCTCGTTATGGCAGTAGCACACTCTGAGGATATCGCTTTGGCCGCCCATCCTGGTCCAACAAGATCGCAATCTTTGAGACAAGCCTATGTCATGGTGCCCACACTTGAGCCGTGTTTGCCCATGACAACAAAAACAGCATTAGGGATCCAGACAACAGTACACTCAGAGCAGGGGTACATGTCCATTACCATGCAGAGGGCTTTTCTGCTCGGTCCCAACAATTTCCTTTAAGCCTTGAGAAAAGTTGCATATCCAGAAATATCTCCAGGGGAAATGAGGGCATGTTGCTTAGTTTGTCTTCAGCAGTGGAAAGTATCAAATGTGTCTTCTTCTCCTAACAAGGTTTTACACCGTTGAAGTTACCCAGGATGGTATCATAAACAGCTAGGTTACAGTTTCATTTGATGAAGCCCTTAAAGCACCTCAGGATATGTTTAATTTCCTTTTTATTATACTACCATTACAGCAAAAGCATGTGTTATATCCCCTAGGCAAGGTCATCTACATTCCTTATTGAAAGTCTATTTTCAGTCACCCTTTTCAATTATCCTGTAAGAAAGGACATAATTTGAGCGTGGTCTCTCCGATTTTTCATGCCTTGGTTTGTTGATTAAAGACTCTGTTTACCATGCCACTGTTAAAAAAGTGGCACAGTACACATGCTTTCACATTAAATATGCAGGGGCAGATTTACTAACTTTTTACGCAATGCAGCACAGCAACCAAAGTTGCCAATCTATCTTGCGTCAAAGAGTGACAACAACAGTGCCATATCTACTAAAATATGGCACAGTTTTTCTAGTCCCCATTGCTGGTGGCAGGATGTTTGCGTTCTGTCATGCATAGGGTTTGTACCGGAAGCAGGCTACTGCAGTACAAAAACTGTGCTTTAATACATTTCCCACTTTGTACGTGTTCTGTACAGTGCAGCAAACATGCAAAGTAGAAAACATTTAGAGACTTTTAAAACTCACTCCACTGTTATGCCTGCCAGGAGGAAGCATAACTTTTCAGTGTGAATTTTAGCAACAAAGATGCTAGATAGGATTTTTTTGACAAAACTGATGGGTGATTTTAATGGAATCCCAATGTGCCACCCATTGTATGCCCCCTTGAAGCAAAGTTGGGAAAAGTACTGCATGGCACTACTTTGTGTTACTGTAGGCAACTTTACTCTAGGCAACTTTCCAACGCAGATCATGATTACTCCACCCATATACATGACTAATTATGTTACTTTATGTGTTAGAAATTGAGATTTCTGGCTGGCAGAGCATGCACCCTGTTCAAGCAGGAGCACCAATCCGAGTCAGGGTAAGTCAGATACACAACCTAAATTAACCTGTGCTCACCATCTGGTAGCTTGGCACAGAGCAGTCAGGCTTAACTTCTGGGGCTTTGTGTAAAGTACTTGTCATCATGTAAATTATAGTAACACAGTGAAAACACCACAAAAAGACTCCACAATACTTATCTGAGTAAAACAAGACCAAATTGACAAAAATCCAATGAGTAGAAGTTGAGATGTGAATTTCTAAAGATTGAATCCATAAACAAAGCTTAGAAGTCAATAGCGCTAAAAAGGTACTTGAGATTGCGCTAGTCTGGGGTGAATCCAAAGTTCAGACAAACTGCGATGGAGGGTAGGCCGGCTACAGAACCCATGCAGGGTTCGCTGAAAAATACTTTGTATAGAGCAAGCGTCGACGTCGAAGACTCGATGCATCATTTCCGATTTACAGGCTTGGGTCGATACATCGGAGTCGAGCCTCGCAGTTGGGGCCGAAGGATTGGCGCTGCATTGAAGTTGAGCCTCGCAGTGGCAACCCTGGGTCGGTGCTGCATTGTCATCGAACCTCGCAGTTGGGATCTGCGCCATCATTAAATCAGCACTGAATCGGTGGGCACTGCATCAGTCCTGTTCACCGCAAATGGGCCACTGCATCGGTTTTCGCAGAAAACAGCTGCATAACCCACTTCTGAGGTCCAAGACTGGAGGGACATCTCAAGCAAGTGTAGGACTCAAAGATGGCAGAGTCCAGCAGCATAGTTACAAGAAGTCTTCTGTGACCCTGAGACTTCAGAGTAGAGGATGCAAGCCAACAAGCCCATGGAGAAATGTGGGTTCAAGGATGTAGCGAACAGGTCCAGTGCTTCTCACTCCCAAGCAAGAAGCAGCAGGCAGCAGGCCAACATAGCACAGCAGGTAGCAAAGTGGCAGTCCCTCTTACAGCACAGCAATCAGCTGGCAGCCAGCCAACCCAGCAATGCAGGTAGCAAAGTGGCAGTCCCTCCTACAACACAGCAGCTCTTCTTCAAGGCAGAATATCCTTGGTTCCAGCACAGTTCTGAGTTGGTGGTGTCTGAGGTCCAGTACTTATACCCAAATGTGCCTTTGAAGTGGAGAGACTTTCTAAAAGTGACAATTTTCAGACTTACAATTGAAAATCCGACTTCATCATAAGTTGTGATTTTAAATTGTGAGTCCAGAGACACCAAACTCCAAATATCTATCTTTCCCCAATTGGACATTACGCTTAAAAGATGTTTTAAGGTAATCCCAATGTTAAACTATGAGTGAAATAGGCCTTGCAGTAGTGAAAAACGAATTGAACAGTTTTTCTCTACCAGGACATGTAAAACTCAAAAGTACATGTTGTACCTTTTAAATACACTGCACCCTGCCTATAGGCATGCCTAAAACCTACCATATGAGTGACATAAGTAATAGAAGGGAAGGGTTGGGCCTGGCAAATAGATGAACTTGCCAGGTCGAGATAGCAGTTTAAAACTTCACACACAGGCCCACTAGTAGCATTTAAGTTGCAGGCATCAGCACATATTGTGCCCTTTACTAGGGATTTACAAGTAAATTAAATATGCCAATTGTGGATAAGCCAATGTTGCCAAGTTTTGAGTACAGAGCATATGCCCTTTAGCACTAGTTAGCAGTGGTAAAGTGCCCTGAATCCAAAAGCCAGCAAAAATGAAGTCAGCAAACAGGGGGTCAGAAGGCAAAAAGTCAGGGGAAACCACACCAAGGATGTCAGGTCTAACATTATGGTGTAGAAGCCTAAAACAAATTATAAACAAATAATACCAACTCTCTGTCAGCACATGAGATGAATAGAATTTATTATAGGGCAACAAGATAAGGCAAATACATGCAACACGGAGACAGTCAGCATAACCACTGAGTGTCCAAACAGGGGACGTTTCTGACAGCTTTTATTGATACAAACCACAGAAGGAAAGAACGTCATTATGCATGTAATACAGATTAAGCATTGTATGTTTGTCCAATCTTAGGCGGCCTAAGCTGCATGATACCTTTTATGGTTTGAGATATACTGTTGCTGACCACAAATCCTGAGAACATGACACTATTGGGACTGTTCAGCCAAATGAAATGAATCAGCCTTAGTACTTTTCCATAGAAATGATTGCAATATCTAGCATGTAGCAGTGTTACTTCTAAATATGTATACTGAAGCGCTTGTGGCTAAGCTAGCATCCTGTACTGTTCAAATGTTGTCCTTGAGCAAGCCTTGCGTTGCGAGAGCATCTTTCTTTCTGCACCATGGAAAAGTACAAGCATTTGTCTAATGATTTTGTGTCAACTTTGTGCAGGCCTGTAGATTAGACATTTGGTATCCACTCACAAAGATGGTTTCACAATGGAACACCATTGTGCTCTGGCTGGGCTAAAGTTTAAAACTAGTGGTGTAACTAGTGTAACTAATGACAAGGCAAAAGGGCTTGAGCTTCCCAGAAAAAAACTATTGTTTATATTAGCTAAATCACCCCAAAGTGAGCACTATAAGCTCACAGACATAATTGCAAAAAAATTCCAATGGGGTGTTGTCCATTAATATTATTCACAACTAAGACATAAGTGTTAGTTATGCCCAGCATCACATATGTAACCAATAGACTGGATATGGCATATAAATATCTGATTGTCAAGAATTATAATAATGATTTATAGAATCATTCATCACAAAATCAAGAGCTCAATGCTAAAACATAAATGAACACAAGGTGCTGTAGTAACATCAAAGAAAAATAGCCCAAACTTGCGTGAACAAAACATAATTATAAACAGCAATAGATTATAAAATTAATCTCAAAGTGACTGATGTCATAAATATCTATTCCTAAAATGCACTTTGTGGAAATCCCCTTTTGAACAAAAATTTATTTTCTGCTGCGTATGTCAGCAGCATTTCCACCAAACTAGTTATTTGTGATCATCATTAGGACAGAAAAAAGATTTCTGGACACCATGATATTTATGAAAAATATATTAATTCCAAAGATAATTGAAAAATCAATGTCATGTATCAAACAGGCCAATAATTTTATAATGTACATGCAGTCCATATACACTTACATAGTCTTATCCTCAAATTATATTTCAGTGTAGTCTGTGATTAAGAATTGTCATGGAAGTGAAAGGGCCTTGGTTGGGATCAATCTATGCGATCGCCTGCAATTCAAGTAAAAAAAGACAATCCATCATCCTGAAAGAGATTTGGTGCCCTTACTGATGGGAAAGGAACAGGGCCTGGCAACGATCAGTCAAACACCCAAATAACGTGAAGGTGTCATTTTTGAAGAACGTAACGGAGTGTGTCTACGTATAACAAAGGAATTAAATTGGTTGCAAAATGAAGGGGGTTTCCCACTGCAAAATGTCTGTGATAAAAAATGATTTCATAACAATAGAAACAAAAAATGACCAAGGTTACAGGTGAATGAATCCAACAATTGTTCATAAAAAGATAGAAAAAGCATTTTGGGGAAAGGACTGCAGCAGGCCACATGAGCGTAAACGTTAGAAGTACAATAGGTTACTAAAATGCGCTTCTGAATGGAAAAGTGTTTAGAAATGGGAACATTGGGAAATGATGGAATTTGAGAGGAAAGTTAATCTAATGGATCTTTACTTAAAATGAATTAAATTAACTTGGAAAATTACAATGGAGGAGAAAGGTAGCAATTTGGAGTAAAGATCCAAATGATGAGATATTAGAATATCCACAGCCTTACAATATAACCATACTGATAGTGATATCTCAAATCATAATTAGTGGTTTTGGTCTAGGATTACATAGGGTGGTTACGCATTCCTCCATTCATCCACTGTATTGAACCCTGAAACGATGCAATTACATCAAGACATCCACCTGCTCTCTCATCTGTCAAGTAAGAAAGAGATGACTCCTCCCTCGAGGGGAGGGAGAACTAAACCACCTGGCAGACTATGTTGGTGTCTCTAAAATACACTTTAATTATCCTAGAAAAGTACGTTCAATGTACATAACAGAAAATTACACTGAATTCATTAAAAACAATTTCACTGACACAGACACATTTTTACCACACTAATAGACCCACATTTCAGACATCATTCCTGGCTCCAAAACTGATCATTACTTTTGCGGTAAAGGAATTTTTGGAGGACATTATGGAGGAACAGTTCTAAAAAAACATCCTTTTATTTTCCTCCACCTTGTTCAGAAAGTTCAAAATATACCCTATTTGTAATGCAATCTGCTTCAGATGCTGTATCTAAGGCATAAAGTAGATACAATGGAAATTAATAATTCTTAGAAGTCCCCCATTTTATTCATTCCAGCACCCTTATTTATTTTCATGCAAAAGTGCAAAATGCTAAGGCAGACTGTTGGACCTGCCCCTTTTTGCCAGGTTAGCCCTAAACTTTTTGCCTTCCTCCGCCTATTGTTCTGACCTTTTTGTTGGCGTTAAGACTCTGAGCACATTTCCACTGCTAACCAGTGCTAAAATGCATGTGCTCTCCCTCTAAACATGGCATGTGGTTTACACCTCTTTGGCATATTTGATTTACTTGTAAGCTCCTTGTAAAGTGGTATCCTATATACACAGGTCCTGTAAATGAAATGCTACTAGTGGGCCTACAGCACTACTTGTGCCACCCACAGAAGTAGCCTTTCAAACCTGTCTCAGGCTGGCCACTGCAGGGCCTGTGTGCACAGTTTACTACCACTTTGGCTTGCCATTTAAAACTACTTGCCAAGACTTAAACTTCCTTTCTATTACACATAGGTCACCCCTGAGGTAGGCACTAGGTCGCCCTATGAGTAGGCTGATGTGTAAGTAAAAGGTAGGAAATGTGCCTTTATGTGTCTTGTCCTGGTAGAGGCAAACAGCCTATGTTGTTTTTTCCTACTGTGAGGCCTACTATTCTCATAGGCTAGCATGGGGAATTCCCTTATATACTTTTAAGTGGTAATTCCTGATCAGAAAGGAGTGGTGTTGCCATGTTTGGTACATTTAGAATATTGGTGATAAATCCTACACACTGGTGTAGTTGGATTTTACGTTACCATTTTAGAAATACCACTTTTAGAAAGTGGGAATATCTCTGTGCTTATGATTCTTTGTGCTTTGCAGTCTGACTCCAATACACGTATGTGCTAGGTGGCAGCTACACTTTGTGCATACTTTCCAGACAGCCACCACACAGGAAGGGCTGGGTGTTGTAGGAAGGTAGGATCTGACTGCATGGTTACCCCCACGTTTTGCCTGGTGGTTTGCTGGTTTTTGACTAGTCTGACTGGAATCCTGCTAATCAGGACCCCAGTCTATCTGCTTTCTCCCTTAAATTGACATACATGTACTTTGGTACACTCCATATTGGATACTGGGGTACCCTTATAAGTCCCTAGTATATGGTACCCATGTACCCAGGGCATAGGTACCCCAGAGGCCTCCCATGGGCTGAAGCATGTATTATGCCACCCATGAGAGGCCATGCAAAATGGAACTCCAGGTCTGCTACAGCAGCCTGTGTAAGATGGTGCTTCCACCACTTACTTTAGATATAGGTCCACTATATCTATAGGTCACTACACTTAAAACTTATGTCACCCCTATAGCAGGCCTTATCAATCCTGAAGGCAGGGTGCTGGGCTTTTAGTGAGAGGGTGCCCCTGCATGAGCAGAGCCCCTCTGCAGCCTTCGGAGACCATTCTCCCGGGTTGTCTGTGACTCAGCCGGACATATAGGTAGAGGTGTATTATAACCTCGCGGTAAATGCTATCTCGAAAACGGCTGCATAGAAACATATCGTGTTTGGTATCAAACACCTTGGAATCATACCTCCACACCAGTAACTGGTTTGGGAGGTATGATTCCACGCTTCAGAAGCGAAGTTCATGGGGTCCCTGGTCTAACCGGTGCCAGCCTTCTCGACCCGGACAGCACAAAATGGATGCTGCCGATCAGAGACACATTTCTGCCCTCCTGCTGCTGAGCCAAGCTCGAGCAGAGGAAGGCAGCACAATAGGCATCCTGTCACAGGGAGGTGTGACCACCTCCCAGACAGGGTTTAGTGTATTGGGGCTGGGTGGGTGCACTCTGAGAGTGCCTGAAAGTCTGCACCTGGGGCACATTTGGTGTCTCTGTGCATAGTCCTGCTCAAACCAGTTCTGGGAGCCATTGGCTCCTGCTCTGGCGTGAAACTGGACAAAGGACATGGGTGTAACCACCCCTCTGTCCTGCCCCTCCCCTAGGATGGTCCCCTGAATCTGTCCAACCCTCTCCCGTGGGTACAAAAGGGCTTACCTGGCTGTAAGACTTTAGATTTTACATGGACAAGATTCTACAAGAAGAATCCACTGACCTTCGACCGTCTGGACACTCTGGACTTCGCTGGACCTCGACTGGGCTCAACTTCGTCCCCCTTTCCGTCCGAAGCTTAGTTCGTGCCTGTGCTCCATACAGGCTCCATACAGGACCTGTGGTGCACTAAAGACAACTGAAGAATGTCCCTTGGAGTGAAGGAGTCACTCCCCTGCATTCGCAGGCACCTAACCGCAACTGACCGGTCTGCTGCTCCTGAGGTCCTGCGGACTCCGAAGATTTCAGCAACACAGGAGGTTGGTTTCCAAAGGTCTCTGAGGTCGATATGCCCTCTCACCAAGTTTGAGGCCAGTATCCCTCGTAGGGGACTGCGTGACCTGAACCCCTGTGCACCGCGTCCATTTGCAAGTGCATATGTTTGTTGGCAATTCCTGAGCTTGTGCATTGGATGCCATGTAGTCCTGATGCTGAGCAGTATTTGCACCCAAGAACTCCAGCCTCCATGCACCGAGTGCTCCGTGGGCTGGTACTTTGCAATCTTGCTTGAGGTCCCCTCGCGACTCCTGGTCCTTCGGCCTGTGGGTCCTCCTGTGGGTCATCTTGATTTATGTTGAGCTGTCGTGGTTGCTCCAGACATGCCCTGACTCCCCAGTGCTTGGTGAGTCCCCTGGACCTTGCTGGTCCACACCGTAACCTGCTCGACCTTCCTGCATGGGTTGCTTTTGCCAAGGCTTGTTGGTGCTCCAGCCAGACACTGACCCCTCAGCACTTGACATCCTTTGTGAGACAGTTCACCTCCGGCTCCTGGTTGTCCTCGACATCTCCGGGTCCTCGTGGCTGAAGAGTCAAGCATCCCTTCTTTGCACCTGAAGCAACCGACATCGGTGGGCATTCGTCTACCGAGCCCCTGGTAACTCTGAAGTGACCCAGACTCTGTCCCCTCTTCTTTCAAGTTCCATCTTCCCCGAATCCAGGCTTGGATTCCACAGGACCCTTTTCACCTTCACGGCAGCAGTACTTCCTTGCAGCTCTCCATTGAGAATGACAGCAGTTTCCGACGCCACTTCAGACCTATCCACCCGGCTCCTCTGGGATAGGTAACTGGGTACTTCGGTATCCATGGGTGGAGTGGCTCTTCAAACTCTTAAGTTCCAACAGGTTTGCTCGAAGTCCTCTTAGAAGGGTCCTTAAACTTTAAAAGTGTAACCGCGACTTCCCCATAGAATTGTATGGAGCCCGCGGTCGTGTTCCCACACTGCACCCGGCCTCCGTGGGGTCCCTGTCTACTCACCTGGGGTGGTTCCTTGGGGTCCCAGCGATTCTACGTGCTCCAGACCTTTTCTTGATCTCAGTCGGGACTGTTATACCACTATTTTAGTATATGGTTTGGTCTCCCCTGGAGCCCACAGTGTATTGGGCTACTTACAACTGTTCTGTTGATCTTGTATTGTGTACTTTGTGTTCTATCCTCGTGTAGACGATAGTAGAGAGTGTTATAGTAATAAATACATATTTTTATATAACTACTGTGTGGTTCTCCTTCTATTGGTCATTCAGGAGGTGAGATTCTGGTAAAACAAGCTGCTTTACATTCCTTCAAGATTAAGCCTGAAGGCTGCTCTCCACATCTACCACTAGGATAGCTTTCTAAAGGTTATCTTTGACCTCATACATCATAAGGGTCATTTGGACTGGTGCAAGGTGCCCACTTTAATTAGTGGACAGCATATACCAGGCCAACTTCTCACAGGTGTGACAGGGGGTACATCTGCATTCATCTGCATACTGATAGTCTTCCTGGGCCGGTAGAGGGAGAGGTGGTGCACACTTTACAATTGCCTAGGTTGTATCCTGCCCTTACAAAAAGGGCTTATTTACCCCCTACTGATTGACTGGTGCCAGGGCTGGGTTGAAAGGCATTGTTGCACACTTTGGGGCCGATTCCGATTCGGGCCGGAAATCTCTCCGACCGAGCCGGACTCGGAGAGATTTCGGACCGAATCGGACCCTAGCAGTCCGACCGTATGAGTACGATGCGCACGTATGCCATCGGACTCGATTCGGTCGGACTCCCATTGAAGTCAATGGGAGCCAGTTGTACGACACGTACACGGGCTCCCATTGACTCAATGGGCACGACGCGAACAAGGACGCCCCCTACAGCGTGTTCGCGTCGATGCGGGTCGCACCGTACACGCACGTGTAGGGGGGACCCATGGCTCCCCCCTGTGTGCGACTCGCGTGCCTACGCTTCCAGGGCGGTCCGACACGGACCCCCAAAGTGCGGCTCCGACAGCTCCTTGGAGCCAGACTGCGCGAGTCGGTCGGAGCGGTCGCGATGCGCATCGTACTTACCCGGCTGGGGAACGTCTCCATTGCGCGGTGTGAGTCGTCCCCGTGCGAGTCGGTCGGAGCGGTCGGGTCCTGCGAACGAGTCGGTCGGAGATTTCGCGAGCGCACGCATCGTACTCGCTCGCCCGGACGCGTGTACGATTCGGTCGGGAAATAGGGCTCCGAATCGGATCCGGTAATGCCGAATCCGATTCGGAGCCCTACCGGCCGAGATCGGAATCAGCCCTTTTTATGGGTTCCTTTGAAGTCTCCCCTTCATCAAAGACATTTTTGAGTATCAGTACTGGAGCTCTGACCCCATGTCTTTAGACACTGCATGGACTTGAAACCATACGCTGCTAGCTCTACAAACTGCACATTGCAGAGAACTGCTGTGCTATCAGGAGGAACCGCCATTGGGACAACATGCTTTATTGTGCTGACCTGCTGTTTGCTAGGTTACTGAAGGGACTGCCAAGTAACCATTTGTGCAGGCCTGCTGCCTGCCTTCCTCCTGCTGTGCCCTACCAATGTGCTCCAAGGGCTTGTTTTTCCCCCCTGGGGCTATCAAAAGACTTCCTGTGTTCACCTTTACCAGGAGACTCTGCCACTTGTGAGTCCGGTAACATTCAACCTTGACCACGATCGGAGGGTGCCTGATAAGCAGGATACTTTGGAAAGAGACTGAATGCATTGTTTTTAATCCCACCAATGCAGTAGGGCTAAAGGTAGTCCCCCCCTACAGTCGAACGATGTCCTCTGTGGGAGCCCAAGCACCTGTTGATGACCAAAGTGCCACCTTACCCCTCCTTACGGGGCTCACCGATGCACTGTTGTGGTGATTCCAGGCTATGCCGCACATAAGCCTATTCCCAGATGGGGCTTCCAAACGACGCTGAGCCTCTCTGTATGAGGCCCAGGACATCACACCACAGTCACCCTTCTGGATGAGACGGGGATCTGCTGCCCAGGTATACCCCTGCCAACCTGTGTGGAGTGAGGAAGACGCCTCACCCTGTAAAAGGTACTGTGTAACTCAAATGAGCCCTGCGTTGTCCACCATAATTGCCAGGATCCTTTGCCCATGGTAGAGTGATACTGCTTTGGACCTCTGTCGGCACCTCCACCCCAAGGGGCCCACGAAGTCACAGTGAATGGGGGAGCTAGCGCCTGCATGGCAAAAGGATCGTACCTGCTGGGCTCCCCACTAAATCACCTCGGTCGGAAAACCACCCCAGCCTGAGACGCAAGTGCTCACCACAACCTCCCATAAAATCCATTTTAATTGCGTGGGTATTTTGATAGTGAGGGACCCAATTAGGTCTCCCCACGTAATCCTTATGTTGGTGCTTCCCCCCTCTCCTATTGGGACGGGCCGTGGGGACATTGTTGGTGCTCTATTTAGTAGGGGAAACCTCAGGAGAGGATCCCGAGAATGACAGAAGGCCGTATATAGAGAAAACACTGCTTGAGTATTTTATATCAAATTTCCATATTTCGTGTGATAGGCATGCAGGTGCTCCTGCGGCCTACGTTTTATATATGCATTTATCCCAAGGGGGCTCCTCATTTTTCCACGAATACTGCATAACATGTAATAGGAGTGCAGGTGCGCTGTATCTATATGTTCCCTGGATTTGGATTTGATTTACCCTAATCATTTTGCCTTAATTGCTACGTGCTTATGGATGGATGTTGTTTTGGTATTGTATTGTCCAGGATAACGAGTACTATCTGAGTAATAACATTAGATGCACAGTATTTATAATTCATGTCGTTTTGGTCTTGTTTATGTACAATATACTATATATATTTTTATATAATCCCATGTGGAGTATCTTTTGTGGTGTATTAATTGTCTTGTTGTGTGAGTGTGTTGCACAAAACACTTTACACATTGCCTCTGATGATAAGCCTGCCTGCTCTGCACCAAGCTACCACAATGTGAGCACATGTTATCTTTGGTGAGTAACTTACTTGCCCTGACTAAAGTGCTAGGCTCTGCCTGGCTTAGTTGCATACCCAAGCCAACTAGAAACCCCATTTCTAACACAGACGAACTAGGAAATTCCACAGGTGTGAAACATCTACCCTCCACCCAAACTAAACTTATATTGTTCCATAACAAATCTTAACATGAAGTTCTACTTAAAGCACAGCGCCCGACTTCACACCTTAAACTACCTTATCACCCTCACACCATTTTTCTCTTAAGGTTGGCACTAAAATTTATGCTTAACATTTTCTCACAGGAGAACTCACGTTCTTTACATTCCTACATTTTCATAATATTCTTACTCTCAAATGTTTTATCTTTTTTGTTCTTTTGCCAACCAACAGGAGTACTCAAGCAGTGGCACTGATGCAACATTGAATTCTCACTCAGTAATTTGGGACCAAAACATTGTGTTATCTCTTTGAAGACCTCTCTTAAGGGCATAGGCAGGCTTGATTTGGGTTGGAAAATTCTGCAATATCCATACTTTTTCATTCGTAGTCACTATTTCGCCTCGATCACTCTCACAGTTAACTTCTTCTATAAGCTTAAATTCACAGCTAATCCTACTGCATGAGGCGACACCTCTTATTTTACTATCCATGGAAAAAGTATTCAAATGTTGTTCCAATGCACCTGCAAATGTTTCAAACTATGTTGTTTTCACGGAGGATCATCATTGTGTCAGCACTCACATTAGATAATGTTCAGAAGAAAGCTGCACACCTTTTTTAAATCAATGTACAGTGTTAACATTACAACTTATTAAAGCTATTCATTAATAGCTGTTAATGAACAGTGAAAAGAGAAAGGACTTCCATATAAACATAAAAGCTGGGGAACATTGTCACAAATACCATATGTCCATGAGAGGACCCAGTCTTTCCTAGCTCTACGCTGCCCAATTAATCCCATTCTTTCCAGAGGGGAACCCTCCATCCATGGTTGCATTAAGCACAGACAGGGTGTCCGGACTTTTGTTTACCTCTCTGCTACAATCACATTGGCCTATCCTTCTGTTCCACCTCCAGAAGATGCGAAGACTAGCACCACTTCTGCTTGACATCTCTGCATGTTTGCAGTGCATACTTGTAAACCCAATGTTAATATTTGCCCATGTGCCATGGAGAGCACAATCTTGATGTTTGTTGTTACTTTTCAGCACAATATGCCTTGCCACTAAAGTCTGTTGCTTATGTGTCATAAATCACTTGATTCTACCCCTAAACAGCTCTGAACCTTCCTTGAACTTTGAAAATGAAAAACGTGTAGTGCGCTTAACACATATAGATAACCTATTAGCTCAATGAGTTCTTCAGTTTTTGTGCTAATACCAGTCAGAAAGGGGGTGCTGACAACGATCTCCAAAACCTCTTTTTTTTTTTTTGTTACAACCTTTGGTGGCAGCACCCTCCTTCAGCACTCTGCCACTCATCTGATACTAGTCTCACCTGTGAGTCAATAAATTCACTCTGGTCTCTGTAGTCTTAACAGTATTCCAAAGTTAAATACTGTTCAATAAAAGCAGAGGATATAGATATGATAAGGTTTTTTTGCAAGAGTGATGTTGTGGTCTTACAAATATACTGATGCTTGTAAAGTGTGTGGATTGATTTTACCATTGGAAGATTGTGAGAAATTACTTGCTTTCTGTCTTTGTGCAAAAAGGTGTGACATTAAACTATGACACCTGTTTAAAATAACATTTCACTGTACCACATGTGGGTTTAGGGCATGTGCTAATACCCCACAATACTGGTATGAGTATTAGAGAGTGTACAGTGTGTCCACTATACTAGTTGCCTTTTAACTCCCAGAAAAAGCCATTCCACAACATATAATGGTTCAGTTCATGCAATTATGCTGCAATGCTTTGTAACCTGGGTTGTGGGACAACTCTGCTATTGTTGTGTACTGAATTCCTCTCTTGACTCGAACATATTTGTGGACTGGCACATGTATATGAGGTGTTTGCTGAATGCCAAACATCTGCCCCACCTGCCATGTCCCTAGGACTGCTTGGGTTGCAGACCATGGGAACAGAAGGCATTTCTCATAATTTACACTGGATGGACCATGTGACACATGACATAAAGGTTGGAGGTTCCTCTTCTGAAGCTATAAGTAAGTGAAAAAATATTAAATGAAATAAGCATGTTTTATGTACTCACACTTGACATCGGGTACACATATGCTTACTCGTTACTGTTAGTTTAAAAGGAACATAGAAAACACACTCCAGCTATGAAAGAATAATGTTGATTATAGGAACCATTAAATGGCTTTTATATATTGCTTACTACAACAGTTTTGTGTCACCTTTAACCAATGTAATGCTAAGAAATACAGGGACCTCAAGAGGATGAAAAGCTGAGTTGGCCTTGAAGACATTTGTCATCAACAACTGCAGATCAGATCAGATCCCAGCATGGAGCCCTTGACTCATGGAACCATCTTCTCAACTTGATGATGAATCAAAAATTGGATATGGAACAAAACCGGGCAAATGGACAAAACAGTACCACATACTCAGCCCCATCAATTTCAACATGCATAATGGGTGTATTGGATGTCTTCAAGAGAAGAGGAACATGATTTTTAAGTTACCAAGCCTGTTGACTCAAATAGATAATTCAGAAACTGAACAACACTGCAGGGTTGTGACACAGAAAGTGGGCAAGGGGTAGAGCATGTCCATAAAATTCACAATGGTGTAAACATCGCTCATAGTGTACAGCTGGACCCTCATGGCCAAGGACACTGTTATTAAATCTGGTGAGAGATACCATCATGGTCCTAAGAAGCATGTGACCAATAACTCCATTGCCGTAGCCTGAACTTTTGAAACCTTGACCTCACTAACTGAGTGTCAAAAATAGAACCTCTCACAGAAATTCCTGTTCTGTGGTAGAGGATCATCAAGGCCACTGCTAAGTAATCCCTAATCCTACCATTCCCTATCTTTCAAGCAGTCTTCTCTGAAGGCTAAGATGAAATCAGCTTAGTGAAATGGGCTACCAACCAACACTCCTTCCAACTCATTGAGAAGAAGATAAGATAATGACTTTGGAAGAATTTTTGCAGTTTTTTTGATTACTCATGCACATATGAATTCTTTTGATGGTTATGTTCATCTTAACATTGACTTGTGTTTGATGTTAAAGTTTAGCAGTGTTTTATGACACAATACATTGGATAGTTTATTGCTTTTGTTATCAGGTATATTTTGAACCTGGTCAGAAAGTGGAGTTGGGCACTGTTCACAAACCTGCTTCAGTCCTCATGTGATAATGCATTGTGGTACATGCAATACAAGGTAGTCCTTACGGACAGTGTTTGTTGTTGCTTCATTCTTGATTGAGTCTTGATGCACATCTAGTGCTGAATAGTCTTTGGCACCAGTTTGTAAATCTTGTAAATTAATCAGAAAGGCTAAACGTTCTGTTGGCCTGTTGCTCAGTGTATGTGGAATAGTGCCTAACAGCTCATAGGTACTAACTTTAGCTCATAGGCACTAACAGCTCATAGGTACTAACTCACAAGCCAGCCACTACCTCAAGAGGCAGAAGCTTGTATAGACAGTGTCAGAAGGTGGAATTTCACACTGTTCACAACTGTCCTTCTCAGACAGCACTTTATGGTACATGCAGTACAGGTTTGCCTTTACGGAGTTTGTTTCTCAAGTCTTGATGCATAGCCAGTGTTGAATAGACTTTGACATGTGGTTTAATTTTTGAACACATCCAAAAGACAAAATGTTTTTGGGAAAACATGGCCTGCTGCTAAGTTTATATGAATTCGTGTTTGGATTCCCTGGTCTGGAATTAGCACCTCTGCGCTGTTGGGCACTAATCCTAATAAAGGATTGACTGTGCCCCCTCCCCAAAACCTTCACCTTTCTGTTGAGTTCACAAGGATGAAACACTGGTGTCAAAGGCTGTACAACACTGGCTGCACAGTAAGGCTCAAGCAAATACAAACTCATTGAACAAATGGTATGCCTTATACCTCATTCTCTGGTGAGGATGGAAACAGCTTACAAACATTGTGGAACTCCACCTTTAGAGATCTTCAGTCATATTAACTTGCACTTGTGCATTAAACCAACCAATGTATGGAGCTGTGAACTTAGTAGACATGTTATCTTTCTAGAGTTGCGGCTAGATTTTCATCACAAGTTTTTTTTATGAGACTGCTTTATTTTGATATGTTTAGGTTTTACTACAGTGAAGCTTGAACATGCCATTCAAATCTATTTGACCATGGAGGAAATCTTATGCACTACATGAACATGTGGTATATCAGCATGTGGGCTTACTGGATACAAATCATGCGGTACACAGATGCAAGTGGGCTAGTGCCAAATTGTTTGGCATGTTTTATGCAAACATTGAAATACTAAAAAATGCCCTTTTCTGGAAGTAATCCAACTTTAGACTCATAAATAGAGACAAGAACAACCTTTCATACATCAAAGCTGTATTAGACCTCAAGAAGAACATCAATAAATGTATTGCCAATAGCTATCAAATAACATATTCTCAAACAGTCAATCAAAATACACATTCATTTCAATTTAATTTCCTTAAGGGAACTTTACACATACTTTTCAATAATGAGCCTTCATACTTAACACTCATTTATTGGAACAGAAGCATAGCAAGAGTGCAATGGCCCTAATGCAAGGAAGAAAATTTGGGAACTTCTTTCTGGGTTAGGTAACAAAAGGTATTGATGCTGGGGAGCGATGGGAATTAGGAAATAGCAACCCTGGGGCCTGCAGCCCCAGCACCTGCTGCTCTAATGATTGCCATAGTCCTCTATTTGAATGCTAAACTATTTTCAAGACAGGCGGGTGTACTATAAAATCTACCGCCCCTCTACATATCACCATAGATAATCAATGTTTCTCAGCAATCAAATGTTGCAACACCACTTGGCCATTTTTTCAAAAACTTCATAACAAAAAATCTGAATAGGAGCAAAAAGCACTCATATCCTATTGAATTTCAGTACACTACATTAAAGTTGACCTTTACACACTGAGCATGAGTGTTGTGTAAATTATGGGATCTTGTTAAATATTAGATAAAGTACCCGGATAAAGTATCCGTTGCTGTACATTATAAGGATATTGCAAGTTACCAGGGAGTTCCATGACCATATAGAGAATCAAGGCTGAGTTACTTTAGAAGGTCATGGACTTGCAATACCCTGTTAATGTATGGTAGACCATATTTTATTCCTTATATGGTATGGTTATGTCATCACTCTTATCATAAATCGCTTAAATTGTTGAGGTCTTGTTCTCCTGTGGTCACTGCTAACAAGAAGAATAAATGCAGAATCCTACTGAAAATTAAAGAAAAAAAATGTAGCTAGTCCTTTTTACAAAACACTATTAGAATCTGTTTAAGAGAAGTCAGGGTAAAAGAGGCATAGGTTCAGATTGTGCATAAACATGAAGAGGTTATATCTTTCCTGCAATGATCTGTAGCATGGAATAAAATAGACACGTGTTGCCATCACTATTTCCTTTCTGGTGATCAAAATTTCTTCCTAGAGAAATATATCAGAAGAAGGAAAATCCAGTTTCCATTTTCCTTGATTAACCTTCAGCTGTAATTATGCTCTGTGGCTTGCCTTTCACCCTGGCTACTGGCTCTGACAGCAGGCTTTGTCACGCCAGAAGCCAGCTGAAATAACCTATTAGAATTGAGTAAATACGTCATTTCTTTATCACAGGCGAGTACACACTTCACACCTCGCCTGTGATAAAAAAAAGAACATTGGAGACATGCTTTTATAAAGGGACTGTGGGCTCTCATGTATTGTAAAAATACAACAACTAGTTTAATGTGTACAGCAGCAAAAGGAACATCAATACCTGCCTACTGCTTCGGTTAGAAAAACAATTTTCTATTGACGCCATGTCTCTTAGTAATCTAGCATCACAACTGTTGGCACGATGTATCTCCCACAGAATGAATAATCAGCTTGATTCTTTTTAGATGAATGTCAGGTGGGAATTGAAAGGATTTTCAAAATAGAGTGGAAGGCTGTTCACCCCTTTCTACGCCAATGGTTTTGGCCCTGAAGTGGTGTTGGCTCTCCATTGCACAAATATCCTCTCCACAGGTGCATATTACCCCGTGAGGAGTGTGTTGAGGAACCCTGCCTCCGAACCACAGGAAGACATGTTCCATACGCATAGGAAGCCATTTTGGAAGAATGTACCCATCCATTTAGACAACATCCACAGCACGCAGCCTATTACCTGAATGTTTGATCTATAATTCAGTGTATAGTCTTTCAATTTCAACTTCCAACAATTGTGATTAACTGATTTCTGGGCTGCAATGTAAAATGGCAGACTAGTCCAAGTGCAGCTGTTACTTGATATGAACGTAGCTGATAAGAAGTTGTAAAGGCTAGTGATTTCACATCCAGTATTGATCAGATCTTAAATTATGCAGGAGAGATGATTTTCCATTGAATATTTTCCAAAATGCGAAGTTTAAAGCAGAAACCAAACATCAACCACCGAAGTCCTTGGAGAGGGCCAGACACGCGCATTACTAAGGGGGTTAATGACTCTGGACCGCAAGCGGATTTAGCTTTCAATACAACAACACTACATTAAATCTCCCCTGTAGTGTTTTTTCAAAAGCAGAAACATCAAGGGAGAGTCATACATACCCTGACAACAATCCTGTTGCATATGTACTGTATACATATTCCCCCTTTTTTGCACATTTGCACTTTAGTTGATCATGAATATAAAAAAAACATTGGTGGTTCATACTGATCGCAGTGCTGCCTCTGCTTATGTCAGCAAGATTGATGTGGCTGTGGAAGGAGCAAAAAAAACGATATAAGCATGTACCACCTCTAGTTAGTTATAGTTAGGTTTGCTGTTCCATAGAAGCAGTGTTTTTTTTTGGTTTGCTAATAACTTTGGCCACGTTTAACGAATCTTCACGAAACATTCCCCCAAAAAGTTCACCCACCTCAACTCCTTTCAGGAAAGTTTCAGGTTGATACATCAAGCAGGGGCTGAGAAAAAAATGGGGGGGGTTCCAAAACACAATTTCCCCATGCATTTTCCATAGACTTCTTTAAGACAGGTTATAGCAAAAACTGCTGAACGGAATTACACCAAATTCAGCAGGAAGCTAGATCTTGGTCCACAAATCGTGCTTTTTGCGACTTGGTGTAAAGCTCTTCAGTAGTTTTTGAGATATTAGGGTAAAAAGTAATTGCATATTTTGGCAGCTGGGCTTGCAAGAGTCCCGCAAGCATCTCATGAGAACGCAAAATGAAAAATGGAGCCCTGTGATTGGCCGAGAGGCCCATTTTCCCCATGAGCCTTCATGCTCTTGCAGGAGCAAGAGGCTCCAGCAAGTTCCACGAGAGCGAGCGCTCTGATTGGCTGGCTGTTGGAATTTTAGAAATGAAATAGCTGCCATTACTGTTTAGTGTGAAAAGGGTGTTGTGGAAATGAAGTAAAAAAACTATATAAGGGGCAGCAGAAAGGCATGCTGGCCCCTTAGATTTAGAGCAGAGGTGTCTAAGGGATAATTACTGTGAAGAAAATAAAGGTATATTGTTTTTAACAAATTTTTATGATCTTGCGGGACTCTCACGGGATCGAGAATAGTAAAAAGAAGTCAATGAGTTCTCAATGCACTCTATTAGTAGGAATGCATAATGTGGTCTTTGTTTTTGAGAGCAAGTGTGTAAGAGATAAGTACTGTGATGATTATAAGGTTAATTTTGTTTTTACATGCTACGATCTCATGAGACTCTCGCGGGATCATGAAAAGTAGGAAGGAGTTGGTGGTGTTTAAATACACTCTGGTATGCACACTTGGTCCTGTAGGAATGAGTCTTACTGGAGATGGTGTTTATCAGAGTCTACTATTTATGCCCATCGGCTTGGTCAGAGTTGTGAGTAGAGTTAAGGCGCTTCTTATACCCTAGTAAGCACACCCATCATCAAAGAGAGGGGTGTTAGTGGGGAGGACAGTCCCTGGATGCAACATGCTATGCACACCCATCATCCAAAACAGAGGTGTCAGTAGAGAGGCCAGACTCTGTCCACACACCCTACTATGCACACCTGTCATCTGAGAGAGAGAGGACTGAAAGGAAATGCCATCTGTTGGAAAGTGGTTTAATTGTAGTGATAAGGTGTGACCTATCACGAGTAATAAAGCCATAAACACAATGAGAGGTTCAGTCAAGGTCTCAATAAATTATTGCCTTGCTCAACCCTGGGTAGCTGGCAATGAGTAGGCAGGCTTAACTTAGGAGACAGGTGTGTAAAGCATTTAAAAACACCAATACATTAAATAAGTAAGACCCAACACACAATAAAAATCCAACACCAATTCATAAAAATATGACATATATTTATGGTAAAATATGACACCAAAACAACAAAAATCCAATGTAGAGAACCAGAGATATGAATGTTTAAAGATTAAAGGTAAAACTAGTGCTTAGAAGCAAATAGTGCTCAAAGGGTTGAAAAAGGTCACGTTGTACCGGGACAAAGTCCAGAGTTCAGGCCACCCACAATGTAACACTTTTACACTTACTTCCAGAAGTGTTTCTTGATGCAGGAAAGTGGTCCACAGCACCAGCCAAGGGTTCAAATGCTCTGGTTGACCTCTTGGGGTCTGGGACTACAACTCCCACAATGCACCTGGTAAGCTTATGGAGCTTTATACAAAAGTTGCTCAAAACTTCTCCCAACTTCATCAACTTCTTCCTGAAGTTCCTCTTGTTGGATCAAAGTGTCCAAAACACCAGTCCAAGGGTCTAGAAGCTATGAGATGGTCCTTGGGATGTTGGGACTACAATTCCCACAATGCACCCGGCCAAATCCTTAAAAGTCCACTGGACGCACTCCAGGATGGGGATTTCTTGGTGTGGATGATGCAGGTGGGCTTTGTTAACCTGTAGCTACCAGGTAGTCTGCCCCTTAATCCTTGTGAAGCCAGGCAAAGTCCTTAGGGCTGTAGTACCAGATTGTGTAGCAGGTGCAGGCCTTCATAGTGCAGTCCTTTTGATATAGATCAGGGTTCCAGCAGGGCAGTCCTTCTTCTCCTTGTTGCTTCAGGCAGTAGATCTGAGTTGCTAGGCAGCTCTTCCATTTTTATCCAGTGTTCCTGGATGACAAGCAGAGGGGCACGCCTGACCAATGGGGCACAGGATGCCACCCTCAGGTATGCCCACTTCCTCCAAGGTATGGCATATTCTTGACCCAGAAAGCATTATTCTTCCAAAATGGAGAAACTTTATCCTAGAGGTTAAGATCAAGCTATGCCTTCCACTGCCATGGCCAAGTTTCCTTAAAACTCCCCTTCCAAACCCTCTGCTAATCTACTTACAGGGGCTCCTGTCTGGCTGGGGGGTGCAGGATATGGGGTGAACCTATACTGCCCTAAACTGCCATTCCCTCTTTGAATACCAGTTTGGCTACTCCACCCCCATCCTGCCTTTTGCTCTGCAGCTTGCAGTTCTCCTACCACAGGAGATCTTTTGTCTCTAGTCAGGCCACTTCACACCTCATTAAGACAGCTTGGCTCAGCCTGACAGAGGATGACCAATCAGAGCAATGCTGCTGGAAGACCGGATTTTGGCTTACCGAAAAGAAAGTTCCATAATTTCTTCTCTGTTATTGTTATAATAAATCTAACAGTGGCAAGTTGTTGGATTTGTTCTAACTATCATTTTGATACTTTGAAGTAATATTAGTTCCTTTATTTCAATAGTTCCACTTTAATAAAGTATTCCCATTTTAGCCAATGGAGCCATTGTGCTACAATGGGGAAAACGTAATTGGCAGTTTTTCCATTACCAGGGCATATAAATCATATTTTATAATGTCCCTGCATATAATTACAAGGCACACTACCCCTGGGGCACCTAGGGGAGACCTTAGGGGTGACTTATATGTAAAAAAAAAAAAAAAGGTAGTTTGAGACTTTGGAAGTACCTTTAATTCCAAAGTCGAATTTTCATAAAATTTAAGTTTAAAAGCAGCCTGCAAGGCAGGGGTTGCTTTTAAAATGACAGCAGGCACCACATTAGTGCACACTTAAGTACATTAAGTCTGCTGGACCTCTACACCTACGTGCCCTGCCATATGCTATGGACTTACAGGTAGGTTGTCAGTACCAATTGTAATTATACCTAATTACCATGTACTTTTAATCAGAGCACAGGCCCTGGGTCTGGTTAGCAGAGCCCGGGGCACAATCAGAGTCAGAGTTAGAAAACAATCGTCTAGTAGTCAAATTGGAGCAAAAAGTGGGGGGACACTGCAAACAGGTCCTGATTTCTCACGTCATCTGAGAGAGGTCTGACAGAAGAGGGCAGTTCCTTCCTATGCACTACTACGCACACTCATCATCTGAGAGAGAGGTCTGAAAGAAGAAGGCAGTCCCTCGCCACACACTACTATGTGCACCCATCATTTGAGAAAGAGGTCTGAAAGGAGAGGCCAGTCCATCCACACACTATATTTTGCACACCCGTCATCTGAGAGAGAGGTCTAAAAGAAGAGACCACTACTTCCCCACACCCTACTATGCACACCTATCATCTGAGATGGAGGTCTAAAAGGAAAGGGCAGTCCATTCACATACTCTACTATGCACATCTGTAATCTGCGAAAGAGGTGTGATAGGAGAGGGCAGTCACTATCAACACACTACTAAGCACACCTGTCATTTGAGACAAATGTCTGAAAGGAAAGGCCAGTCCATCCACACACCCTACTACACACACATGTTATCTTAGAGAGAGCTCTGACAGGAGAGACAAGTCCATTCACACACCCGACTACACACTCCTGTCATCTGAAAGAGATGTCTGAAAGGAGAGGGCAGTCCCTCCACACACACTGCTATGCACACTTGTCATCTAAGAGAGAGGTCTGACAGGACAGACACATCGTACCACACTCATTGCTATATACTGAACACACCCGTCATCTGAGAGAAAGGTGTTACAGGAGAGGGAGGTTCCTCTCCACGCATTACTAAGCACACCCATCTTTTGAGAAAGAATTCTGAAAGGAGAGGCAGTCTATCCACATACTGTACTACACACATTTGTCATCTGAGAGAGAGGTCTGACAGAAGAAACAAGTCTGTGCACACACCCTGCTACACACACCCATCATCTGAGAGAGATTTCTGACATGAGAGACAAGTCCCTCCACACTCACTACTATGTATTCACATCATCTGAGAGAGTTCTGAAAGGAGAGGCATACCATCTGCACCCCCTACTATGTAACACCCGTCATCTGAGAAAGAAGTCTGGTAGGAGAGACAAGTCCCTCTACACTCACTATTAAACACACCCGTCATCTGAAAGGTGTGACAGGAGTGGCTGTTCTTCCACAAACCCTAATATGCACACCTGCATCTGAGAGAGAGTTCTGAAAGGAGAGGTCAGTTGTTCCACACATGCTACTATGCAATCAATCAATCAATCACGTGTTGGTTAAGCGCGGCTACTCACCCGTAAGGGACTCAAGGCACTGGGGAGGGGGGTGCAGGTTCCAGACAATTAAGAGGGGGTCTGTCGAAGAGCCAAGTTTTGAGGTTTCTCGTGAAGATGGGGAGTGATGTTGTCTGTCTGAGGTGGAGTGGTAGGGCGTTCCAGGCTCTGGCCACGAGGAAGGAGAAGGAGCGGCCTCCCGATCTGGTCTTTCTGGTGCGGGGGACCACTGCGTAGGAGAGCTGGGCTGATCGTAGGGTCCTTTGGGGTACGTGGAATTTGAGTCGGCTGTTCAGGTATGCTGGTCCAGTGTTGTGGAGGGCCTTGTGTGTGTGGGTGAGAATCTTGAAGGTGATTCTGGCCTCGATGTGAAGCCAGTGGAGTGTGCGCAGGTGCTGGGAGATATGGCAGTGTCTTGGCAGGTTGAGGACCAGTCTTGCGGCGGTGTTCTGGATGTTTTGTGGCTTGCAGGTGAGGTTTTTGTTTATTCCGGCGTAGAGTGCGTTGCCATAATCGAGTCTGCTGGTGATGAGGGCGTGAGTGACGGTCTTTCTATGCTCGAGGGGGATCCATTTGAAGGTCTTACGTAGGAGGCGGAGGGTGTGGAAGCAGGAGGATGCGACGGAGTTGATCTGGCGGTCCATTTTGAGCTCGGAGTCCAGGATGATTCCAAGGTTGCGTGCGTGGTCCATGGGGGTGGGTGGGCTTCCGAGGGCGGGGGGCCACCAGGTGTCGTTCCAGGCATCAGGGTTTGGGCCCATGATGAGTACTTCTGTTTTGTCAGTGTTGAGTTGTAGGCAGCTGCTTTTCATCCATTTGGCGACAGTTTCCATGCCTTCTTGAAAGTTGTGTTTGGCTGTGTTGAGTTTGTTGGATAGGGAGAGGATGAGTTGGGTGTCGTCTGCGTATGACACAATGTTGAGTCCGTGGGTTCTGACGATGGGGGCGAGCGGAGCCATGTAGACGTTGAAGAGCGTGGGGCTGAGGGAGGACCCCTGGGGGACTCTGCAGGTGGTTGATGTAGGGTCCGAGAGGAAAGGAGGGAGTCTGACCGGCTGCGTTCTGCCAGAGAGGAAGGAGTGGATCCAGTCGAGGGCCTTGTCCCGGATCCCTGCATCGTGGAGTCTGCATGTTAGGGTGTAGTGGGAGACTGTGTCGAAGGCCGCTGAGAGGTTGAGGAGGATGAGGGCTACTGTTTCTCCTCTGTCCAGTAGGGAGCGGATGTCGTCTGTTGCGGCGAGGAGGGCGGTTTCTGTGCTGTGGTTTTTTCTGAAGCCGGTTTGGGAGGAGTCGAGGATGTTGTGCTCTTCGATGAAGGTGGCAAATTGGCTGTTGATGGCTTTATCAATGACTTTCGCTGGGAACGGGAGTAGGGAGATAGGTCTGTAGTTTTTGAGGTCGGTGGGGTCCGCCGAGGGCTTCTTCAGGAGGGGGTTGATCTCGGCGTGTTTCCAGTCGTCGGGGAAGGAGGCATTCACCAGGGAGCGGTTGATGGTGTGGCAGAGCATGGGTGCGATGCTGTCGGCGGCTCTGTTGAAGATGTGGTGGGGGCAGGGGTCAGTGGGGGCCCCGGAGTGGATTGACTTCATTGTCTTCAGTGTGTCTTCGGTGGTGAGGGCTGTCCAGTTGTCAATCGTTGGCTTCAGGGCATCTGGGGTGGCTGGTGAGGGTTCAGTGTGTTGGCTGTCTTCGTCGAAGTTGTCGTAAATGTTCTTGATTTTGTGGTGGAAGAAGGTGCTGAGTTTGTTGCAGAGGTCTTGTGAGGGAGGAATGTCAGTAGACTCGCTGGAGGGTTGGGCGAACTCCTTGATGATGCTGAAGAGTTCTTTGCTGTTGTGCGCGTGTGTGGAGATTCTGTCTTCGATCACTTTTTTCCTCGTTTTTCTGATGAGTTGGTGGTGGGCGTTGGTGGCGGCTCTGAAGTTGTTGTGGGCTTCTGTGGATTTGGAGTTCCTCCAGGCCTTTTCGAAGCGGCGGCGTGTGCGTCTGGACTCTTGCAGTTCGGTGGTAAATCATCTGGCTTTCTTGGCGTGTGTGTTGTTGTTCTCCTGGAGGGGGGCTATGGTGTTGGCGGTGTCGGAGATCCATCTGTGCAGAGTTCAGGCTGTGGTGTTGGGGTCGTTGTCTTCCGCGGTGGTTGGGGTGGAGTTGCTGAGTGAGGAGGTGAGCTGGTCATCAGTGATTTTGTTCCAGTTTCTTCGTGGGAGCAGGTGCTGGTGTCTGTGGATGGTGGGTGTTCTGAAGGTGAAGTGGACACATCGGTGGTCTGTCCATGGGAGTTCGGTGGTGTGGCTGAAAGTGATGGAGTTTCCTGTTGTGAAGAGGGGGTCGAGGGTGTGTCCTGCTGAGTGCGTGGGTTCGGTCACGATCTGGCGAAGTCCAATGTTGTGGAGGTTGTCCAGGAGGGCTGTGGTGTTGGGGTCTAGTTGGTTGTCGAGGTGGAAGTTGAGGTCTCCCAGCAGGGTGTAGTTGGTGGATGCGATGGCTTGCAGGGAGATGATATCCGTGATTGAGTTGGTGAAAGGTCCGCGGGGTCTGGGGGGTCGATATATGAGAGTTCCTCGGAGGGTGGTGGTAGGGCTGGCCTGTATCTTGAAGTGTAGGTGTTCCATCAGGTCTGTGGGCTCGTCGGAGAGTGTGCTCAGCTGGAGGTTGGATTTGTGGACGATGGGATTCCTCCTCCCGGGTGGGTGGGTCGGTCCTTCCGAGAGATCTTGTTTCCTTGGGGAATGGCGATGGCGATGTCCGGTCCCAAGGTGGTGTTGGTCCAGGTTTCGGTGAAGAATGCTATGTCCGGGGTGGTGCTGTCGAGGAGGTCCCAGATTTCGGTGGCGTGTTTGTGGAGTGATCAGACGTTGAGGAGGATGCATTGCAGGGTCTTCGGTTCAGTTGTGTTCTTGCGGGTGGGTTGTGCTGGGTCCGTGTTCCTGGCGGTGCTGCAGGTGTGCTGGCAGCGGTGACAGCTGAAGGGTCCATGGGTGTCGGCTGGTGATGCTAGCTTGCAGTTGTTGTTGCAGCCTGGGTTTAGTGCGTGGAGTGCCGCTGGGTTGTAGCATTGGCGGTGCAGAGGTCCAGGGTTCCCGGCGCTGGTCGCGGTCGGGTCACGGACGGGCACAGACGGGCTTGCCTTTGGCGCGCCTTTGGCGCGCCAGCAGCTTGGCCGCACAGCGGCCGCCATTAAGTAGGAGTCGGGGAGGGCTGGACAGCTGGGAGGCGGGAGCAGGGAGTGGAACTGGCTCGGGCTGGTCGTGCTGGGGGGGGTAGGGGCCTTGGGGCAGCAGCGGTGAGAAAAACAGGGAAAAAGCAAGCAATAGAAAAAGAGGAAAAAAAGAGCAAAAGGGTGAAAAAGAAATGGAAAAAAGATATAAAGAGTACAAGGATGAGAAGAATAAAGGGTGAAACGGAGCAGAAAGCAGCAGAAAAGTGCTATAGAGAGTGAAAGGGTGAAAAAGCTGAAGGGTGAAAACAGAGCAGAAAGGGGCAGAAAGCGGAGCGAGAGAAAGGAATCAGAGGTCTACTGGACCACCAGGGATGAGGCGCAGGTATAACCTGCGGGTGGAGGAGGGCCTCGAACACCAACACTACGGGAGTGCAGGGCTCGGAGAGGCCTCACTTAATGGTGGAGCTGCGAGGGTGGGAGAGCAGTTTCACTGACAGTGACTCAGTGCACACCCATCATCTGAGGGAAAGGTCTGACAGGAAAGAGGAGTTCCTCCACACTCACTACTAAGCATACCCACAATCTAAGAGAGCGGTCTGACAGAAGAGGGCAGTCCATCCACATACCCTACTGCAAACACCCTTCATGTGAGAGAGGGATCTGACAGGAGAGACAAGCCCATCTACACACCCTACTACACCCGCATACTAGACTTAACATACTCTTAGTATACCATAGTAAGGAATACTTCACCTACTTCATACCTCTCCCTACACCTAGGTTAGGTTAGGTACATTGGGGTAGAACTAGCTTAGCAACGCATCGTATGAGTACTCGCATTTTTAGTCTGTGTTATTTATGCAAATGAATATCTACTAAAGATCATGCTAGCGCAGTATTATTTATTTCTACTGCTTACGCTGTACATTATTTATCTTGCATACTGCCTTGTGATCATAACAGCACATTTAACTTACACGAGAAACAAGACTGTTCAATAAATCTTTTATTGAAACGCCCGTCTATTCTTTCTGTGTAACTTTGAGGAAAACTAAGCATGCACGATTGAGCTGAGTGAAATAGTTATCTATTGTTTCCACGACTCTGGGACACGTTCTGATTCTAAAGGGAAACAAAGTTGTCATGTTTTGCGGCTGCCAGAAACTACTCCCTTCTTGTTATCCAAGGAGTTTCTAGTGGCCTCTGAGCTAGCTGGCACAAGTAATTAAGTTTAATATACTCGATAGGGACATACTGACCTTAGTCCTATGTCAAACCTATTTGGGATATTATTCCAATGCGCAGAGCCTATTAGGGAAATAGGAGCTACACTACATGGCGCCCAACATTTGGTAAGGCGGTAATTTAACGCTAGATACTGAGTAACTCAGCCGTGCCTTTTCTCTCAGAGACCCCTACCCATATACTCCAAAAGACGTCTGGAGTGGGCAGGGTTAAGTATCCACCATGGCTACATAGGGAAACACCCTATATATTAGCTGTTTGGTTTGCTCAACGTTGAAGGATACAGTGTTCCAAAATATTGTGCACCTTATCGTTGTTTCCTTGAAACTTGTTCTACATTTTTTCAAAGAACAAAATGCCTGGCTCCAACACTGAAACCGGAAACGGTGGAGCTGCGGATCAGCCAGCTGCAACAGCTTATAATATCACAGGTTTTATTGAAACCGAGGAGGGTGTTATAGACATCCCTCAAAACTTAAGAAGAGCCATCACTCTAAAACTTATAAAACACGGTCTACCACCAAGAGGCGGTAGAGCAGTTTTCGTGATAGAGGCACACGAATCCTTTCAGACAGAGGTATTCTATTCATGGGTAATATTTCCTGAATCCAATCCAGTAACACACATGTTTCACTTCTACAAAGAAGATGATCCACCAGAGGAATATATTCCTTTCGAGGATATTGAAATTCCATTAACATACCAAGAGCATCAGCTCTGGTTTAAAGGCGCCCTAAAACATCACAGAAACATTACCAGGCTCGGTCCAATAGGTAGACCAGGAGCAACATGGCCGATTCTAGCCGGCTATACACCTCATCCCGACATTGAAGAAATGTCAGACGAGGAACTACTTGTTCAACTACAAGAAATAATAAAAATCTACAGACAACTGGTCCAATATGTCATGCGGACCTTCACAGTCCAGCAACCACTGACACTTCCAAATCCAACTCCCCAACAGGGGAATACACTAAAAATTACACCACAGAGACTCTACGCAGTCATGGGTAAAATGCCCACAAAACGTGAGCAAATTCCATTCTGGATAGCTCAAAAAATTACTCAAATCGAAGCAGTATTTCCAAATACTAGCCTGTATGAGAAACACAGAATCCTAACAATCAGTTTACCGATGGGGATCACACCATAACTGGAAGACTGCACCACTTGGGGCTCAGTCTTTGCTGCCATCTATACTAAAACACATGGTATTCCGTCAATTGCGGTAATCCCAGATGTCCTGAAACAAATTCAAAACGAATACGGGGCAGAGCCTGCTCTAAATTTAGGTATGAAATTACTGAAAAATTTCGACCAGGTCTCAACAATAATATTATCTAATATTAAAGGGGAGGCAGCAGCAGTGGCGATCCGCCAAAAATTAAGGGAATTCGATGTTACAGAACATCAAACTGAACTACCCAGAATAATTGAACAATCTTATGCAGAATTAGGCAGAGATAGTTTGGGTGGAAGACCAGTGAAGCCGAAACTATCTGAAAGTCCTGAGAAGGACTCAATTAAACAAACTCCTACATCTTCTAAAAGAAGTGGGAGACTAATAAACAAAATTCAAAAGAGAAACGTTCTCAATCCCGAGGTAGGTCTCCTCAAAAAGAGCCCTCTGAAAGGAGGTATAACCTCAGGAATAGGGATAATTTGAGAAAACCTGACAGGTATCAAGATACTGATACACGTTCCTCTCGTCCCTTTCAGATCTCATCACAGACTTCGGAAAGAAGAGGACGGTCAGAACATAGAGAAGAACGCGTAAAATCCAAAGAAGATAAACACGCTACGAAAAACAAAACAAAACCTCAATTCTCCAACAAGAAAGTAGCAGGTCTGAAGATCAGACATGCCGAGAATACTGAGAACACAACTCAAGAACGGAGAATGGGCTCAGACAATGCTGGACAGTGCAGCAGAAGTCACAATAGTTCGCCAGAACCTGAAGGAACTTCTGGAGATAGTGGACTTGAATGAGTACATTACAGTTGAGACTGTAGACACCAGGGTTAGTACTCCACAAAAGTTATATGAAATAACACTCCGGATGGAGGGAGACAAACCTAGACAGGTGAAAGCACTGTTTTGGGAAAGACTATCAAGGGGCTATGACATACTTCTAGCAGAAAAAGACTGGCCACCACAATTTGTCAGGGAGTGCCCACACGGCGAGGACATTATTATGCCTGCCTTCTCCAACCACATTCCAATTCACCTAAAATATACATATGCCAGGAAATGGGCAGTAGCCCAGGCCCCAGCATTATATAAAAATCATGTAGGATGGGATGAGGACTCGCCTCACCATAAAATACATCTGAAACATGAACCAACTGCACAAAGACAGTATCCAATAAAGCAAGAAGCTAAAAAACAGGTCAGGGAGATCTTAGATCAACTTGAATACCAAGGGGTGATTGAAACATGCACCTCCTCAATGAACAATCCTTTGTTTCCTGTCTCCAAACCAGACAATACATATCGACTAGTTTTGGATTACAGACACCTAAACACTTGTTCTAAAACCTTTGCAGTGCAAAATGCACATAGCACAGCATTAATGAATAACATTGTGCGTAAAAAATACAAAACAACATTAGACATCTCAAATGGTTTCTTTTGTCAAAACATAGCACCTGAAAGCAGGTACTTAACAGCATTCTCCATAATGGGGACCCAGCGTCACTTTTGTCGACTCCCACAAGGGTTCAAGAACAGCCCAGGTTTATTCTCAGCGAGGGTAACGGAGTTACTACAAATTTATGACAATGAGGCATTGTCCTATGTCGATGACATATATCTGACAGACGATGACCTGGACAAACACTTGAACAGGGTAAGCACCATTATACTGGGCTTCGCCTCTGAGGGCTACAAATTCAGCTTTAAAAAGTCCAGAATTGCCCATCTCAATGTCCTATTTCTAGGATATGAGCTTTCAAGTGAAGGCAAGAGCTTGGCAGCTAACTTTTTAGAAAAGTATGCGCTTCTCCAACATCCAAAAACGCTAAAAAACTTACAATTCATCCTGGGTTTCCGAAATTTTGGAAGAACATACATACTAAACTACGCAGAAAGGGTTAAACCTCTCTACGCATTAATCAAACCTGATTTTTCAATCAAAAATTGGACAAACGAACACACAGAAATCTTGCGTTCACTCCAGGCTAACATGTTAGCAACAAATCACTTACAAATACGTGTAAGTCAACGCAATTTGGTGATCCAAATAATTTTGGGTCAATGCGGATTCACCTACTTAACCTTCAATGAGGGTGAGAAAATACCAATTGCATACAAATCTCATTTGTACACACAAGCGGAAATGCGCTTCAGTTCAACTGAAAAATTCTAACAGCAGTTCAAACCGCTGTAGCAAAAGAAAGAGCCTTAGCCCAAGGGAAACGCATTATTGTCGTAACCCCAGTACCAGCTTTAGAAGCGGTCACAAAAGCAAGCATTCCAAATGCTAAAGCATTACATCCAAGATGGATACAATGGGTTAATTCTCTTGCTGCAACAGATGTTGAATATGTTTTTGATCCTGATTTAAAAACACAAGCATTCCTGCAATATGAACAAGAATGTCCTCTGCCCACTGAAATTCTGCCTCTCGATCAGTACGAATTCATAATTTACACTGACGGATCTGCACAACCCGCAACAGGGAGTAAGCAAGCTTACAGTGCAGCGTGTGCAATTGTTAAAGGTCGCATGCGAGATGGCATCTTCAGACCTATGGTCACAAAAACTCAATCTCTAGGAGATTGTACAGCTCAGCGAGCTGAACTACAAGCATTCAAACTGGCACTTGAAAGTACAGATCGAGAATTCCCCACACTGATAGTGTGCGATTCCTTTTACTGTGCTCAGTCGTATAATGAATATATACAAAACTGGCTTGAAAATGGTTTCAAGGATGCGAAAGGTGGCACAATAAAGCACAAAATGCTTTGGGAACAAGTAGTTCAGTTAAAAAACGAACTACCAAAGGCTCACGTGATCCACACACTGAGTCATTAATGTGATGGCGTTCACGTTGCAGGGAATTCATTGGCTGACGAAGCCGCAAAGGGGCTGTTCAGACGGCTTCCGTAGCTGCGATCACTCGTTCAAAAACAAAAATAGACGGTGAGATAATGTTGGCTGTCAATGCTTCAAGCAAGGGCAGCAGTGCAGCGTTACCAAAAAGTTTCCACTCAAGTACTCTTATGTAATTGATGCGAACAACGTTCCTTTTGCTAGAATCCCTGGAGTGGGGGATAGGGTAATTCCAAACATGGAACGTAGAGCAGCCTTGATTTATGAAACACATTTGGGGGAGGGTCTGTCACATCAAGGGATCTCTAAAACAATTTTGACGTTAAAAGAGATGTACTGGTGGCCTGGAATGAATACAGAAATACACATATTCATCAATAACTGCTTAGACTGTAAATTACAGCAAGGAAGCCACCAGGCACCATGCTACGAATGTAGCCGCCCATTACAGACACCATTGTTAGACAGCATTAGACTATCCACGCGCCTGCGTCCTACTGGACAAGTGCAATCCCACAAATACTGAATCTATGTTCCTATGGATATGGCCTCAGCGCTCGGCTGACGCTCGAACTGTTATAAAAGATTTGCGAGTCTTTATCGGCACATACGCAATAGGCACGCTACATTCTGACCAGGGCCCTGCGTTTAGCTCTCGGGCTTACAAAGAAGCCATGGCCAGTCTGGGCATTGCATTGCGGTACTCCTCTCCATTCCATCCTGAGGGAAATTCTGTTGTGGAAAGGAAAAACCGGGACATAAAGCAGTCTATATCAGCTAGGGTATTAGGTTCGGGTGATGGGTGGGTCAAACATCTTTATGGGGTCCAACGCTCTTTGAACAACCTGCCAAGAAGTTCTCTAGGGGGGTCACTCCATATGAGGTCCTATTTGGGACAAGAATGTGGGTACCAGATCTCGATCACGTAGGCACAGTGGTGGAAAATAAACCCTTTGATATCAACGATCGTTTGGCTGTTTTACAGGAACTGACTGAGTTAAGAACAAAACAAAGCAACGTATTCCTACAGCCAACCACCACTGGGGAAAAACCGGCGGTCCCAGCAAGGCCTGTCTGGATTCCAAAAGTTGAGGATCTAGTCAGAGAAAAAATTGCGGACAAGAAGGAATTTGGACCTTCTTACAGACAACCAGTACCTATCCTAGCAGTTCAAGGAACAAGAACAGTACTTCTGCCGCCCCTTGCTGGAAGAAAGGAGAAAAGATTTGTGTCCATCGACCTCATCAAACCACAGTATGTGGCCAATACTAAATAGTAGGCCTCGTGGACTCCGACCTAGTAGCAGACGCACTCCTCTCGCTACTATCCAAGAGGTTCAGACTGAAAGACTGATAACAATCGAGAATTCAGCTGTAACAGATGAAGGACTAAGCAACAATGCAATGGAACTCATCCCTCTTGAAAACCAAGTAACAGTTCATCCAAATACACCCGTCTACACCAATGTAGCGAGTGATCAACTGGTTCCAGCGATTTCTACAAATCCTGATGCAATTCCAACAATTGACAGAACTGCTTCTGGCTATTTCATTAACTTTGATACGTTCTCAGAAGATCCGAGTGAACCTGAAACGACACCAGCATCATTGAAATTCAAGCAGCAAGTACAAGACTTTCTTCACTTTCTGAAAAAGTCTTATTTGGTTTCTCCATAGATTGAACTCTGGATTACATCTGGACTTTTTGTTTTTCTGCTCTGGCTAGCTTTGGTTACAACTGTGAGCGTGCTTATAAGTGGCAGATACATCCATGTGAATACTGAAGGAAAAGACGTGAACGTACTTTTGAAACCTCATAAATCTTCCCATCGTGAAGCAAGAGACTTGTCATCACTGAACATCACAGTTGTTCCTATACAGGATGGTATAGTGTGGGACAAAACAGATTTTGATATCTTCGGCCCGACGGAACAATTGAACATTCCACATTTGTTTAAAATTTCACTAAGTGATCTCATTTCGTCCAGTACCTATTCTGATGATTGGGACTTTGAGACTGTTAACGACATAATGTTTGACCTAGAAAAATCTGCTGCATTTTCTAAAAATGATTATTTAGAGGGTTCATCAGACTATGAAAAGCTGTATTGCTATAACCACTATGGTCATCATTATTTGCATAAATCTGCCTACCCTAGAAATGTGTTTATGTTTAACCAATGGGAGCATTGTCCTACACCACCACACGGTAGTTCAAAAACATTTACTAACAAGTTTCCATATTTTTCAGGGTACAATACATCTGATCCAGAAACGTTTTACTATAAAAATGTAAACAAAACAGGACTGAAAATTATGTTAACAAATACAAAACAGATTTTTTCTGCACCATTTATTGCCCAACTGTCTAGACAGGGTTACGTCTTGTGGAAAGACACAATAGACTCAAAAACTGTCTGGGGTACTAAAGATTGGCAAGTGCAGGGGATAGAAGCTTTATTTAGAGCCTACATCATCCCTGAACAAATAATGTTTTTGAATGAAACTGTCCAACAAACATCTTGTCTTGGACTAGCCAAGATCAAAGAGATGAAAACACGTTCTGTACCAACACCTGCCAGTGATAATAATCCACAAGCAGTGGTGACAGTTGACAATATACTACAACTCAACAGATCTAATCCTGATTGGAAAAAATGGTTGATCTGGCCCACAGACACAAACAACTGTCAGGAAAGATTCCTGCATAAAACGCAGGGCTTTACTATTCATAGGCCAGACCCAAGATACGTCCAAAGACAGCATCCGGGGGTAGTAACAACATACAGTGTAGGAAAATTATGCCTCGATTGGCTTCAGAAATCTACACTACAGGATGTGAAACAACACTTATCCTTACTTAAAGAAGACGCAGACATAAGGGAATTCTTGCTTGGACCAAGAAAACTGCGTCAAAAACGTTTCATATATGCCGGCATTTATGCTGCCTATAATGAAGCATGGAAAGTGTCACAGATGGAGGCCGCAGAACGAATACGTGAACTTGATCGTATTAATGTAGAGAAAACCATCTCTGTGGTCGACAATGGGTTGACAACTTTGTCCTCCAGAATATATTCATTGGATGGCATTGTATCCTCTGCTATTGACATACTAGAACAAGATTTGGCGATGTTACAGCAAGGCCAATCTCAATTACGTTCTATTGTGTTATTAAGCTGGACGCTGCAATCTTTGCGTGCAGGCTATGTGCCTTGGCGTTTCATCAACACATCGGCTCTGTTTGCAGAATACAATCTAACTGATAAACAGATCGAACTGGCACAAAGAGGAGCAAAGTATACAGTGCTGAGCATTGAACAACTGGAAAAGTTACCATTCACAGTGGCAGAAAAACCAGCTACAGAATGGCTCATTCATGGCAAAATAACATTACCTGTGACTACTTTTCAGTTTCAGTATTGCCTCAAACAAATGCAAGCAGGCAAATATGAAAGGTTGGGTAAGGAATACATTAAGACATCTTGGGATTTACCGTATACATATAGATGTTGGAGTGGGGATCGTGAAGTGTTTTTGAGCGGTACACACTGTAAACGTGCACTGAGCGGTTCACTTATATGTCAGGACATTTCTTTACACGGGGCTTGTAATGGTTCTGTGGCAAATTTGTCTTGCCATCAGCAGGGTACACCAGCTGCTGTGATTAATCCAACGTTTGGACAACTTTCTAATGGGAGTTACCTCATGTTGAATGATCAGAGTTGCTGCGGAATGTTGCCAGGCATCCCATATCTAGTAACGGTCAACTCCAGGGTCACTTGCTGTATGCAAGTATTGTTTGCCCCAATAGACACAGTCAGGGAGTCGCCTCTATGGCCTTCAGCTGAACGTCTCTTTTATAAGATTTGATACTTTGAGCAGAATGAAAGCCATGCTTTTACAGCAAACAGTGCCTTTGAGCTCGGCCAAAGAAACCTATGATCTACAAGTAGCAAGGACTTCGGCTGAGATACAGACTTTAATACGTACAAATTGCCCTATACATTTCATGGAAATGATAGGACGTATCTTTAACATGTCTGATACAAGCGGAATTGTACATGTATTTAAGAGCATCTGTTCCGGTCTGTTAGCACCTTTCCAGGCAATACTCGGAATAATCCCAAACTTTGCACATTCGGTGTTTGGTGGCATACCGTTAATTCTAGCACTTGTTGCCGGAATTCTATGTCTCTTCCTGCTATTACGCTATGGCCAGCCTATTCGCAGACATCACTCCGAGCGAAATGAGAAAGCTCTCCTTGAACGAAAGTGCCGTGAGCGAATAGTACAGCTTTTGGGCATGACTCGTCTACGGGACCTTAATACCACATGGTTCCTGTCATTCAGACCAATCTGGTAAGATTGCATCTTACCTGTTCTACGATGCCTGCTATGCAGTGAAGAATGTGTGTTGGACACCTGTCTAACATTTCCATCAGCTACGCCAACGGATATCGATACTCTGCTGGACCCGATAACGGCCCATGCTCTGTGTTGTCCCCAGAGGCTGCCAATCCTGATGTCAGCATTCATTGAGATCTCACAGATGCTTCCGGCTGCTGCTGAGGTACGAGAAAGATCTACAGGCACACAGGTAACAACGGACGCGAACATTACTGCGGCAACCTATGCTGAAAGCGATGCTTCACATCTCTGTGCAATTAATCTACTACACGAGGTGTGCCAACTGACACCAACTTCAGTGGACGATGTTTTGTCTACGGAAATAGATGATCTCATGTTTACACCAGACCCGTAAACTGACTCTGATTCAGCCCACAGTGTTCCAGAGATGCAGTAACAATTTGGCCTTCATACTTCAAAAACCTTGGAACTCTCCCCAAAATTGAACTTTTTTCCATTTTTCGAACTAAAATGGCACTTCAATCTGCTTAAAGTAGAACTAGCCTTATAGTACAGACTTCGCGGTACTTCCATAGACACTTAGTCATCTTGTTTGTCAAAAAAGTTCATTCATTTTCATGACATGAAATTACTTTGATTTTTGAACAACTTATCGATCATTTTCTGTCAAATGTAAATATTACTGCTAATTTCATTCATATTGTATTTTATTTTAAATATATGCCTGAAATGAAAAGCAATGCTTCAAATGTACAGTACCTTTTGCATTCTAATAGGTTTTTTTAAATGCCTTTTAGATGGTTTTATGAAATATTTTAGCAATATGCGGTACTCCATTTAATGTTTAGCATTTTAACTGTTTAGCATTTTAGTATTATCGTACACACGAAAGTGGAGTGGGTGTTGTATTCCTCTTAGGGTGTCCATACACGGGCTTTCCTGTATCATGTCCTTATATAGGCACAATTCGCCCTGCCCTTATATAGGCATAAAATCCCAGTCCTTATTTAGGCATTAAACCGTGCACTCCAAATACAGGCATGGTCTCCGACATCCGTCCACCCTAACGTCACAACGAGTTCTTGAAGAACAGACCCTTAGGCTTCGGGAGTTTCCTAGCACAGGACTATTGATTTCTTCAAGGACTCATCTATTATGCATGAACCATTATACCTTAGGGGTTCATTCATGACGTCTTCCGCTGTCCGATTCACGTCAATGCTAACATTCTGAGGTACCTCTCAGGTATAAATATACCTTCCCTAGCCCTTGTAAACTAGAGGAAACCTCGACTTCAGAGGAGCCCGTTTCCTGGCCTGACGCACTGAGAAGACGCTGTCTTCCCTGCACGCAGAGAGTCCAGCTTCCAGTGATCTGACTTCCCTTGCGGGGTGTTGGAGTTCGAATCTGGGAAGAGATTCCTACCTCTCTCATTCTTAAGGTATGGAGCTGACTAGAACCTAGAGGGACTCTTGGCATACTAGGCATACTAGACTTAACATACTCTTAGTATACCATAGTAAGGAATACTTCACCTACTTCATACCTCTCCCTACACCTAGGTTAGGTTAGGTACATTGGGGTAGAACTAGCTTAGCAACGCATCGTATGAGTACTCGCATTTTTAGTCTGTGTTATTTATGCAAATGAATATCTACTAAAGATCATGCTAGCGCAGTATTATTTATTTCTACTGCTTACGCTGTACATTATTTATCTTGCATACTGTCTTGTGATCATAACAGCACATTTAACTTACACGAGAAACAAGACTGTTCAATAAATCTTTTATTGAAACGCCCGTCTATTCTTTCTGTGTAACTTTGAGGAAAACTAAGCATGCACGATTGAGCTGAGTGAAATAGTTATCTATTGTTTCCACGACTCTGGGACACGTTCTGATTCTAAAGGGAAACAAAGTTGTCATGTTTTGCGGCTGCCAGAAACTACTCCCTTCTTGTTATCCAAGGAGTTTCTAGTGGCCTCTGAGCTAGCTGGCACAAGTAATTAAGTTTAATATACTCGATAGGGACATACTGACCTTAGTCCTATGTCAAACCTATTTGGGATAATTAGTTCCCAAGTCACCGTTCACTTCTTTTAATACCATACAGTTGCCTAATTAATTAAAAACTAGTCTTTATGACAACTGTAATGGTTCTTAAATCACTTTCACTAATTACGGGCCCTCACTTATTTTAGAAGTGCATCCCTGTCATCAGGTGTATGCCCGCCCTCTATCAAACCGAGTTTTTAGAGGGCGAGGGACGGCCTATGATGAAGCATGACACCAGGTGGTGTGTGAGGCCAGTCCTACACTTTTTGTGAGATGCCCATACTATACGTGCATCTCTATATATATATATAAAAAACCCTGTAGAAATCTTTGCTAGGGGTAGCCCCATTTGTGTTTACATTTCGTGTTGGAGGCTGGCTAGCCCCTAGGCCCTGTGCCTCTAGTTCCCATCCCTGGCTAAATACCAGGGCTAGTGTGTTCAAAAAATGTGTTTGTGGACAGGTCACTCCCTTCTCTGACACCCCTGCATATCCCTGTTGCTCTAGGGAGAGGTGTCATTAGAGAGGCCACTATTTGCCCACACCATACTGCTCCTCCATGTTGTCCTGGAAATAAGTATTAGTGGAGAGTACAATGTTTTCCTACACACTTCTGTATATGTCTGTGATGCTGGGGAGAACTGTGACTGGACAGCAAAATCCATTCCCACACTATATATAGGCTATTTCCCTGGTGAGAGGTCTCATTGGAGAGGCCAGAACTTGTTTATACTTTCTACGAAGTAGTGAGGTCTTATATGTGAGATGAATACTTCCCCTACACTACTATGCATACTACTGTGCCTGGGAAAAGGTGCTAGTGGAGACTAAGGGCCTGATTATGATGTAGTTCGGAAAGGCTCCGAATGGAATTCGGTATTGCAGAATCCGATTCGGAACCCTTGTTTCCGACCGACTCGTACACATTTACTAATGACTGATTACGATGCCCGGAAACCATTCGGGCTGTCCGAATCAGTTCCGAAAAGGCATTCGGACAGCCTGAGTCTTTTGGAGACGATTCGTACAGCTCTATGGACACAGTTTCCGAACGAGCGATTAAGATGACCGATTCAGACAGCCGTTCAGATTCGGTCTGCCCGACACAAAACGGCTCTCGGAATCTGACTTTGGGGCCCGTACGTGCCCCCCTGCTGCAGGAGGCTTCCAGTTGGGCCTGTGGGGGTACCCAAGGGACCCCTCTTCCCAACCATGCACAATGTGGCAGCCACCATGGGGTGCCCGCCACAGGGTACAAGGTTTTCCCCAACAACCCATTTTTTCAATGGGAGCCTTTGTTCTTGTCTGGAACACAGGCTCCCATTGAAGTCAATGCGAGTCTGACCGAATGATGTTGGGAAGCGTCGTAATCGGTCGGTCGGACTCGCAGAGCCCGATTCGGTCAGACACAATTCCGAGACCGATTCGTTCGGAACAGTTTCCGATCGAAATCGTAATCGGGCCCTAAGTGTCTCTTTACACCTTACTTTACACACTGGTTATCTTCATTCAAGGTCTCACTGGAGAGGCCAGTCTCCCTCCATAGTCAGTAGACACAGATGTTAGACTGTAGATGTTAGACTGTAGACATGGGTCAGTGAGACCCCAGTGTCTCCCTACACCTTACTATTGGGGGCTGTAAGGCATAAGTACTGTGACAAAGGAAATGCAAATTCTTCCTCTAAATAAAAGTGTACAATCTTTCGGGATCATAAAAAACATAGCGATCGATATTTTTATATTAATAATAAATAGAATTAAAATAAATAATGAGAACCAATGTGCGCTATGTACCAACGTTAGTCTCATGCAGATAAAACATGTGAGGTTTTGTCATAAATCTATGTGAATTATTTCCCCCAAAATTATATAATTGATTGCATTTCATTAAACTAAACACACTGTTAGTATTCTGGTGTATATACATTATGCATACTACATCAGAATATAATCAGTGTAAATGCAAAGTCCATTTTAAAAAGTACGATCCCATGAGAGGCACATGAGAGCAAACCAGGAAGTACAGCCCTGTCGGTCAGCATGCAAGGGATTGCCTGCCTGGCTTTTGTGAGCCATGATGATCGGTGGCTCTTGTGAGCCTCTCATGAGAGTTTGAGAGAGGCTCGCGAGAGCCACCTATCATTGTGAGCTTCTCTGGCTCTCGCGAGAGTCCCTCAAGAGATTTTAAGAAGGGAAAAAAGGGAAACATGCAGACAGCTGATCAAGTTGCTCCTCATTCTAAAGGGGTAAACGAAGATATCATGGCTTGCTTTCATTCGGTCGATGTTGCAAGAGATAGGTCTACCAGAACTGTGGGAGAACTCAGATCAATGTAAGCAAGTATCACGCTCATTGATAAAGGAGCACTGCAGGGATTATCTTTGAGAGTGAGAGATGAGGAGAATCAAGTCTGGTTGCTTGACTGATGCATTTTAAGACTGTAAACCTGCCCTTGCATATGAGCCATTCCTTAACATCATCCTGGGGTCCCATCATAAGCAAATATTCTTGAAGTGGAAATATGGCGTACTCCCTGTTAAAAGCTTCACAGTAAACTGGGTGGTTGACAAAGCTTACAATGGTATGTGTCCTCCATGTAATCAGGAACAAGAGACACTACATCATTTTGCATTTTTCTGTAGTGCATAGTCCCACCCATGGGGTAAATCGCTTAAGCCAATATGTAAGATTTTGAGCTTTAGGCACTATTCCATCGCACTCAAAGTCTTACGCCCAGATACCAGTGAAGCAGTTGTTATTGCAGTATCTAAATACATTTATGCTGCATGGCTCATACGGCTCCGAAGGAAACATTTGGGAGACAAGCTCTCAGATGCTGGCATGCTCCAGTGACGGGAGGCCCATATTTTATGGGTCTCCTTCACTGGAGTACTCAGGGAGTTCTGTAAGAAATTAGCACTGCCACTTTTTGATCAAAAAGGAGGGCAACTAGTTTTTTTTATGTGAAAAGAAATTAATTGTTGTTTACTAAGCTTGTTACTTAATCTTTAGCATCATAAGTATCTTTCAGTTGGTCCATGATTTTAAATTTGTATTTTATATTTTACCATTGCTTGTTTTTATTGCTCTGATTATTTATGATGGAAATACACTGCTTGTTTTATTGTGGTTTTATGGGTCATTTTTGATTCAAAATAAACTAATGAATGAATGAAGGTAGATCATGAAAGTAGAGGGTAGGTTTGCAAAAGAGACATTTTTGTTAATAGTTTTCAACAACTATAATATTTGTTTATGTTTTCAAACATGATTAATATTTTTGTGCATTTTAAAACAAAAAGGAGAAAAATGTGTTTAAAAAAAAACACTGCCTGGGGGCACTATGATCTTGGACAAGCTTGTCTAGGGCAGACCTGCTTGTCTCAGATGAAAAAATGATCTGCGTACATAAGCAGCAAGATAGTGTTTAATTAAAAAAAGCTGGGTTATTATCTGTTCGTGCACTTAGAACCTGCACAGGCACAGCACCTTCTAGAGCAAATGATGTGGAAGCCCCTCTAGAGTTGTTTAGCTCCACAGCATAAGCTAACTCTGCCCATGCAAGCCTTTGCGGATGCATACATCTGAGTTGTCTCCACATGCCTGTGGTATTCATGCTATATTGTTTATTTCTGCTCCACTGGCTAAGCTCCTTCTTGCAAAGTTTACAGATGACATACCTTGCAGAAACTTTCTTGCTACCGGGCCTCATATCAAAGAATTGCCACACCAAGGATTCCTTAGGAGGCTGAGATGGCTTAGCTGGTGCAGGTGCCCCGAGCTATTCCCCCTGCTGTTCATCAGAATCTGATGAAGACATCTTAGTGATGAAAGGCAAACAGAAAAGGAGAAAAGGAGAGCAAGCCAAATATGTCTCATCAGGGTTGTCATGTTGAGTGGTTGCCAGAAACTGTTTGTTCCCTGGTAGGTTAGAGGGGCTTATAGTAGCACTGTGAGCTAGCTGGTCTATAGGTCAACATATCCTGCGGGGGTGTCCGGAATCAGTCTTGACACCAAGCCCTTAGTTGAAGTTGTCCAAACAATGTGCAGATCCTACGGATTAGTAAGAACTACACAACACTCTCACCGAAACCTAATGGTGAAATAAATCAAAAAGGATGGAATCGTTCTCTCCTAAATAAAGACATCCATATGAATCAATCACAATCCTTGCTTAGGGTGTGCTTCCTCTCCCAGACCTCTTGCAAGAGGCTTGTGGGCGTCTTGAGAGAACGCATAAAAAGTAATTGATTTATATTTTCTAAAGTTCAAATACATATTAAACTTTTCCAACTTAATCAACCAGTCTCATGTTCTACTTTTTTCAAAATTACACAAAAATACTGCAATTAACCTAATTCTAAATGTATGGTCTCATGAGTGCTTTGCAAAACCGGTACAGGAAGTACAGCCCCCTGGAAGTCTGTGTAGGGGATTATGCATCCGGCTCCCATGAGCGTCTCGCAAGAGACATCACCATTTAACCTCTTCGACGCTTATGACGAGCTCAGCTCGTCATGAGGCACAGTGGAGCTGTGCTCATGACGAGCTGAGCTCGTCATAACTGCTGCGGAACGCCCACGCGGGACTAATTCCCCTGCCGTGCTGGGCGTTCCACTGAGTGGGCGGAGCTGTGACGAGCCCAGCTCGTCATGAGCACAGCTCCACTGTGCAGCATGACGAGCTGAACTCATCACGAGCACCGCGGCGCCGCGCACGGCCCCTCCCCCCCGCACCGCGGGGGAATTAGCCCCGCGTGGAAGGGGTTAAAAAAGTTAAATAAATATACAACTAACTTTTATTCACTATTCCATTCTAGATTTGCATTAAATAATAGCTAAAAGATAATAAACAACTATAAACAATAGATTAAATGAAATTTACAACTCTACGATCTCGAAAGTGTCCCTCAAACGTCTTGCGAGGGTATTGCGAGAGTCGTCACACCTGAAAAATACATTGCTGGTAACATGTCTTGATATGAGAGTCACAAGAACTGAGCAAATACGCAATCTCTAATGAGATATTGAATGTTTATCTGTTTAATACTCACACATATTTTAGAAATATTTTACAACTGTGAGCTATTTCCTGTTATGTTACAAAAAAATGTTTTTCCAAATTATGTCTGCACACAACATATATTATAAACTCATTTTACCACAGATGCACTCACAAAATAAATTAATTTACTTTTAAAAAACCTAGAAATTCACTGAAAAAACAGAGGTTAAAGTAACGTTACAGTTAGGTATAATAAAACTAACTGTAAGACCACAAAAATTCACTGAAAAAAACAAACATTAAAATAACGTTAAAGTTGCATGAAGCATAATGAATACAAGTCAAATATCACTTGCACACAGAGTTACACTTCAATGCAAACATTTATAACCTGTTCAGTACCTCTACACAGCTATGGTGCATTAGTGGCACACACGTTTTGTGAACACTTACACCCATTAGTACACCCAAGCTCTACAAAATTACATAGAAAAGTAATATGGTAGTTACTTGTCACTATCTAAACTATTAAACAAACTAGCACACTCATTAGATGATGTAACCAGTGATGTCATCAGTGATGTCCTCAATGATATAATTTGAGATATCATAAGTGATGTCGTCAATGATGTCATAGAACATGTCATGAGCGATGTCATATGTGAGGTCATAAGCAATGCATGGTGGGGGCACAAGTTATAGTTAGTGCTGCTAACTATAACTTCTGAATTTCTAAGTTTAAAAAAAAGAAAACAGATATTTTTATTATGCCTAAAATTAACGTTACTTTAACATTTGGTTTTGTACACAGAAAGATGACAAGAAATGATACAATGGCAGCAGATTGTACAACTTGTGCAATGGATATGAAAACAGGAGGCAAAATGTTTCAGAATAAATATCTCTTGAAATAAAGAGCAATCCTTGAAAAAAGTCTAATAACTTGTAATATAGATTTTCATTGTCCCATTGTAAACTCTTTTACTAGCATTTTCTTGTAACCTACCATTACAATTCAGGAGAAAATCAAGACTCAATTGTAAATCTATCACTTGTTGCTAAATCCTCCTCTTTTATACAGTCTTTTATGAATACATTCAGAAATTCACTAATGGGCTGGTTAGCCACATACTAGTTAAACACCATCAATCACACCCCCTCCCCACTTATCAAGTAGAATAACATTTTTATAACCACAACAATATATTTATTGTGTTCCCCTTTTTCTCAAAATACCTTGGTTTGTGATTCCAAGGTGCCGAGAAAAAGTAGGCCCATTTTTTGCCCTCTGTCAAGTTTACGGCCTTATTGTATATCAGTTTAATTACATTGTCACCCTTTCTTTTAAAGGTGGTGTCATTTTTTGGCACTTTACAAGGCTGTGCAATCATGGATTTATGCCCCATGTAGTTGCACCTGTGGAGTTTATTTTCTTGGTCTTGGTGGTCATTTGACTTTTGATATGTGAGCTGGGCAGTGGAATCCATTTCTTACAATTTTCCATGACTAAAAAAAGGCCATTTTATGTCAGTGCTTGGGACATGATTTATTCCATCAAATGAGTAGTATTAAGGAATTGTAAAATGTTTGTGTCCTCAGAAGTAAACACCTATCGTGTTCAGCTGGAAAGTTTGGCCTATGCAAAGACTTTTCAACTTATCTAAATGAAAAATATATGAATTTATAGATAGGCATAAGTGAAAAATGGGCGTGTTTTTTCCTAGGTGTTCTGAGTGACATAAAATAGACAAGAGCAAAAATTGAGCCGCTTTCGCTCAGAACACTGAGTTAAAAACCACTGTGTTAGTAACTGTTACCCATTTACATTTGTATGTTAAATATGTTACACATGTCCACCCAAATCATCTGTCCCTATTTTCAACAGCTTTGCATGGATATATGAATATGAGTCATGTGAGAGCTGTATACAACACGCCTTGTGGGAACCAAACCCCAATAATTGTCTGAACCCCACTACTTTTACATGAGCCAGTTCAACTCCGGTATCTCTTGTTGATCTAGACGACCCTCCCCATCAAAACAAACATTAATTTTGTAGAGTATAGTCAAAATAGAAACTGAGCCTATTAATAACTGAGTTCTAGATAAAAATGTAGGTAAAAGGATTTGTTACAGAATTATTCATAAAAAATAATACAGAGCAATGCATGAATTTGCCATGAAGGCTCAGATGTAGAATACAGAATCACAACTCATGATGAAAAGAATCCATATTTAGACAAATAAATCTTTCTAAATTCTAAGCATCAAACTCACAAAGAGTAGTGACAGCATCTCAAGGGAAGAAACAAAAGTCTCAATTTAATCTGACAAAGTCTCAGGAGGAAAGCAAAAGCCCCCCCCCCCCCAGATCCTTCAAAACCAGGGGTCTTTTTTACACAGCGTTTGCATAACTATTAACAGAACTGCAAATTCAGCAGGGCATGATCATGGTTAGGTCGCATTGAAAAATCAAAAACAAACGTGTAATTTTAAAGTTTCTTAACACTAACCCATTTCCTAAGGTAAGAGAAATCTTCTGCTTGCTTCCTCAGCAACATGCACTCCGGTGATGTGCACCATAATATGAAACATTTCTCAAATATTAGCTCAAACAACTGTGTTCCTTTGCACATCTGCATCGGTACTTCCAGAGGAAATCCTTCAAATGATACATCAGGTACATGATGGAAAGTTTCATTAACAATACACACTTTGTAATACAGTCCGCCTCCTGCATCGTAGCATTCTGTGCTCCGCAGAAACTGTGGAGAGAGCTTACTTGCAGTGGGACATTGTTTGGGAGGGTGGAAAGACAGGAGCAAGATGAGCTAAGCTCCAGACACTGCATCTATTTTAAAAGAATGGTGTTTCGTACAAAAATATGGCATAACTATAATGCATTATTAATCACACTTCTAAACAAAATAATCAAGTCTTAATTACATTGTTAGCTCATCAGTTACAACTATGTGCATAATTAAAATTATTAATTTGCACTAAGAATTTGTCACCCAAAATTGAACAACAGAAAAAACTTTGACTGCCTGACTGGCCTCAGCACCTTGCCTGTGTGACAGCGGGTGTCCTGCTGCGAATTGCCCCATAAAACTCTGCCCACAACTCACCTCTCCTCTTCACAAAAGATTAACTGTTATTTTGTCACCCTCCCAAATAAGCCTCAACAGTTGCGCCCCATAATAAGACATGCCTAGTGTCTTGCCACCCAACCTCATTATCCGGAGCATTTACATTACCCTCTCCACCCATATTTAAAAAAATAAACTGGTGTCCTGCCAACCATCCACACCTCCCTCTCTTCAATTCACTCCCCTCCAAAACAAATGTTTAACTATAATTCCTGGTATCCTTCCACTCACCCCAACACCTTCTGAGCCTTCCCTTCCCTTCTTTGTCCAAAACTGTGCTTTCTGCTCCCCACTGAAGCACAGAGGCAGCATTGTGCTGACAGGCTCTCTCAGAGCCCTATCGAGCAGCCTGAAATCCTTTATGATGTAGCAACAGTAGGAAGCAACCTTTCCCTCACAGTTTCTAAATAATAGCAGTGTATAACCAGATTTAAAATCAGCTTTGCACAATTTAGGCTCTCCGTACGTGCCACATTTAACAGCATTTTATGCACATGGTTGTTGTAATTGTACCATAACAAACGTTTAAGTGTGTGTGATAAAATACTGAGAAAAGAACCAGAATTTTAACTTTAGGAAGCAAATTACCTAGCATGTTAAAGGTGCACAATACACACGATCTCATTTTTTAGCTGCTTTCTATGTACCAAGAAAACTTTGGTATTTTCAGAACTGGCGTCACAGTCACTATTTCAGGAAACCCTGCATAATACTGAATGCTGTGGCCACAAATAAAGACAATCCTATGGCCACCACCATATTTCCTATTAGAGAAATGGTGCAGTAGAGCCACTTGACCTCAAGGAGTGTACTTTATATAACATACACTTGCAGAAATAGGGTGCCCTAATATTGGTATATTCTGTTACAAACTTTGTTGTTTGATGTGTTCCTCAGGGAATGAGCTGTAGCATGCAGCCAAATGCTGCAATAGTATGTACTTTGCAAACACAAACAGCCATAGCCATTGGCAAGTCTTTGCAATCAACTTAATTTAACTCTATCTCGCACCCTCAACATGTACTGCTTGTACCCTCATATATTATATAATTCATGACATGTTCAATTATTGTATTGATAACATTCTTAATCACATCTGAAATTAAATCATTGATGACAATACTATAATTGGTGGGGACACGATTTACAAGTTACTTTATGGCACAAGTTATAAATACTACTTGAGATTAGTATAACTGGTGAATTTCAGTGATTTGTTTCGTTTAAAATGATACATTTACTCACATTTTTACCTAACTTTGATGTCATTTTAACCTTTGGCCATTGGCAAGCTCTCAGCCCAGCTTCCCACATCCAGCCAACCACCTGCCGTGCACTGCCTTCCACTGCTTCCACGTGGAGTTGGCTGCAGGGCTGGCCTGCCCCCAAGGGACACTTATCCCACTTTTTTTTAAATTGTCTTTCCGATCCTGTGGGACTCTCACAGGAGCCAGGGGCCTAGCTGTTAACAGTAGGACTCCCACAGGATTCTAGAAGGCAGCACTGGCTCCCATGGGAATCCTGGCAGCCCATACAACATGTTTTTAAATCTGGCTCCAGGAGGGCTCCCTCTGGGACTCCCTCTCAAAGCCCAGGAAGTCAGGGTACCCCTACCTTCAGTGGAACACACAGAAGCTTCTCACTCACGCTGGAGCCATTATTTAAGGTTGTGTGCCCGCAGGACTCCCACGAACCCAACCATCCAGAGAGCTATAAATTCTGAACCTTAATTTCTCAAAAATTTCTGACTGGGTTACACCAATTTACAAAAAGCACACTTTCTGGGTAAAGATCTGGGGCCATATGTATGAAGCCAATTTGCGATCGCAAACGCCGAAATTCGCCGAATTTCGGCGTTTGCGATCGCAAATTAGCAGTGTGCAATGTATCACACTGAAACCCCTCGCAAAATAAGGAATCGCAAATTTTGCGATTCCCTATTTGCAATTGCATTTAAGGAATCGCTAATTGCGATTCCTTAAATGCAATGTAAGAAGCACAAAAAAGTGCAATTTGGGCTTAAGGAATCGCAAATTACCACCAACTTCAAGTTGATGGTAACTTGCGATTTCACTTAAAAATGCACTTTTTGCATTTTTTAAAGTGCCATGTGGCACACATACATGGCCTTAGGGCATGTATGTGTGCCACATGTGCACACATGCACATTTCAGGGGTGCAACAGGGTGTCCTTTTGACACCCTGGCACCCTTCAAATTGCATTCTCAATTTGCGATTCTCTAATTGCTAATCGCAAATTGAGAATGTCTTCCCATTCATTCCTATGGGCCTCTAGGCCCATAGGAATGAATGGGAGGTATTCCTTAATTGCGAATCGCAATTTGCGATTCGCAATTAAGGAATATGAAGGATTCGCAAAATTTATTGCAAATCCTACATACATCTCGTTTTGCGATTCTCAAATAGCGATTCTCTAAAATTCGCTATTTGAGAATCGCAAACCAAACTTTCATACATATGGCCCCTAGTTATCAGCCAAATTTGTTGTAAATCCATTCAGCCGTTTAGCCTGTAGTGCTGCTCAAAAATCCCTATGGAAATTGCATTGGGCAATTGTGTTTTGGGACCCCTCCTTTTTCTCGGGCCCGCTTGAAGGGTCATTCCGAAGTGATAGTTATGTATGGTAATAAAATCTTACTTTACATTTAATAAAACCCTGGAAATTCACTGAATATACCAAAGGTTAAAGTGATGTTATACTTAGATATGGTAATAATTTCTTGCTTTACCTTAAAAAAAAAAACGTAGAAATTCACACACAAAAGCAAAGGTTAAAGAGGTGCTTTAGTTAGGAAAAAGGGTCAGTTTAACTGTACCATTTTAAACAAAAAACCAAAAATTCACCAGTTAAATTAACTGAGGTAACTATAACTCGTGCCTCTGCAATGTACTGCTTATGGCCTCACCTATTGCATCACTCCTGGAAGACAATGGCTTAGCTTCTGGCAGCACAAAGGCAGGGGTGTTATCAATAAGTATTCACTTAGGAAAGATCAGCCATCTGAGAGTGAGGCAGGAACAGCTTGCAGAGCAAAGGGCATAGCTCTTCCTTTGACATCGATATGCCAAATGGGTCAGGTGGGAACTGCTACTGTTCATTCATAGACCATACTACTCTTTCTGGCTCCATCCCGAGCAGGAGGGAATCCAGTTTTGGCCCTAGCAGAGGGGAAAGGCAAGGGGAAAGACTAGAGCTCCTCCAGTTGGAGAATGGATGGAGCACACTGTTTTAGGGATTCTGTTAAGGGTTTCAAAGAAAAAAGAGAGAGTCCTGAAAATGGAGGTTTGGATACTGTGAGAAAAAAGGATTGATGTAGGAAATTTTCCAATCACTGGTTAGCACACAGAATAAGGCCCACACCTCACCACTACCGTTTCAGAATACTTATGGAACGGGGAAGGAAATATCTTGCATGAAGAAGACTTTGATTGAAAGCTGCAAGAAAGAAGAACCAAGGTTCCTGACTCCTGCTAACACAGCATCTGCATTTACTCTCCAAGGGTCGAGAGGTTGACATCCAATTAATTGGTACAGGGACTGGAAAGGCAGAAGGTCTCCAGGCTTCCAAAAGGCCCAAGCTGACCACAGAGGACTAGGCCTTGCTGGATCTCTAGGAGGAGGCATGCCTGCAGATTAGAATCCTGCCCTGAAGACCTGAGAGCAGTAAGAGTGACCAGCAATAACTTTCCCAGCAGATGGAGAAAAATAGGACTTAGTCATTTATTTCAACTTGGTGAGGAACAACGCAAGGTGTTGAGGCTTCGCTAGGGAGAGGGAACCATTGGCAGCCAAGAAAACCAGGCCCATCCTACTTGGATCTTTTTGCTGTGCTAAAGCTATGTGCAGTGAGACCTCATGGAAAAGATATCCAGAATGTAAAGCAATGTACCACTTGTGACTTTTCAAAAACAAAAAAAGGTGAATAAGTCAGAAGGTAAATATTTCGATGGGGAGATATTGCAAACCAATCCTAGCAGTAAAGCATACTCAGTGGCTAAAGAACCAAACTTTGTCCCATTAGGCACTTTTATTGCCAAAATTAACACTTTAGTGATAGCTTAATGAAGGTGTATCTCACTTCTAGTGACCCTTGTCAGCTTTTCATTCTGCCGCTGCCCAGCTGGAAGACTTCGACTTCCCAAAGGTAGACTAATTCCCAAGATAAAACCTTTGACTGGTGCAACCCACTTGGTGTAGCTGACCTCAGCACCATCATGGACGATCCGTCATCAATCCTGTATCAACTGCGAACAGATACTCTGATTGTTGCATTGCATTTTCTATATGCTTTTTGCCCTAAAACATTTTGGGGCAGATTTACAAGCCCCTTGCGCCGCCGGTGCATCACGTTGCGTGACGCACCGGTGGCGCAGCCTGCCAAGTGATATTTACAAGAACAGGTAAAGTCACCCTGCGTGACTTAACCTGTGCTTGTAAATATCGCCCCTGTTCACGCAACACTTTGCATGTTAGGGGCGTGACATGGGTGTTGCTGTGGGTGTTCCCACGCAACACCCAAGTCCACTGATGCATCCAGATTTACGAGAAATCGTAAATCTGGAAATGCGTCAGAATGCTACGCCACCCTAGGGGTGCCATAGCAAGGTGCAACGAGGAGAAATGTTTTCATTTCTCCTCGTTTTTTTCCTCTTTCAACGCGTGCTGCATTCTACAGCACACATTGGAAGAGGAAATCACCTCAATTGATTGTTTTTGTGCAGGAAGGTGCCCCTTCCTGCACAAAAACAATCTCCCCACGACGCAGGCATCCTTGCACAATGGTGCAAGGGTGCCTGCGCCGGCGCATGGCAGCAGTTTGTGCGCCAGCGCAGGGGGAAGCACAGAGATGCGACATATTGTTGTAAATATGTCGCATCCCTGTGCTTCGAAACTAACGCAGCGCGGCGCAGCAAAATGACTTGCGGCACCGCGCTGGGTTAGTTTCTTGTAGATCTGCCCCTATATCTCTATTTCCTAATTCCCGCTTTTTATTTTTTTGGTGTATTTTCACTTATTAAATTTTTTTCTGTTTTCTAAATTGGTTTGAGAAATTTATTGTGATGCTTTATTGGCTTTAAACCTGCTGGCACTGCTGGAGCATAGCACCCATCTCTCTTTAGAACTGCTGCCACAGTTAGCAGGGGTTTAACAGAGTTTCTCTTGAAACTCAGATAAGACCTAACCAGGGTGTGCTTATTGAGCTGCTAACTTTACCCCCTTCCAAAATAATAGCCCACTTTCTGTTAACTGATAATCTTTCATAACTTTATTTACAAATAATAATCCAATTCAGTTTCCGCATTTTGAAATGTGATTTGCAAATGAGAAGATCTGAATTTCATCGTAGTAGCCTCTACTAGACAACAGAGAATAATATTTCAGCATGTTAATTTAGGATAAAGCCAACTGGGATACGTTGAGGGATACTGATGGCTTCTTATTCTGTCCATATTCTTATAATGATTTATTTTGATATTAGATTATAAATGATGTATGCACATTCGAAATTTTGAGACATATATTTTGTATTTACTTTTCTACCAACTCTTGTATAATTCTTGCCATCAGAAGGAAAATGTTTTGAAGTAGACAATACATGGTTAGAAAAGCCGATAAATGTGTCGTGCCAATCTTTATTAGTCAACCCAAATATTTCATTTATTTACTCCCCCATTTAAATGCATGTTCTTCAAACACAACTTCAAATGTATTATGTGAAAAAGGCAAGATTCCTGTTTCAATCCCAAGAACTTCAAGAAAAAAAACAATACGTTTTTAACAATAATGGGTTAATATTGCCACAAAAGATATTAAGCAAATTGTTTGCGATACTTACAGCCTCTATACCTACATAAATTCCAAATTTTAAAACAGAGTCTCCATAGTAGCACATATAAAAACAATAAGCAAGACCAATAGAGGTATACACTATAGCTAGAATATTAAACTGTATTATTGATACATGTTAGCTTCTCTAACACATTGTTTATTTAAATCTACTTTTAAATTAACCACATCAATGATTCTGTTTAGTTTTAACCACTTCAATCACTTGCGAGTTTCTGGTATATTAACTAGAACGATGTTCTGCAAATTAAGGTGACCGAGTGCATGGCTAAGTAAAGGTAATTTCAGTGAGGAATCACATATCCATCCGTGGAAAATGTAGCTGCAAGTGACAGGCTCCTCTCAAAGAAAACGCAAGTAAAGTATTCAGAAAGCACCAATTCAAAACTCCCAAAGCAATTTAGCAAAAGGGAAAAAAAGCATACAATGAGTTATATAACACCAAAAGAATAAAAATAAGTTAAAGGGATCAGGTGTTATGATTTTTTAAGGACATGTCAGAAAAGACCCAAATGGATAAACTGGAAGGTCAAAGTCAATGTTGGCTGATGGTGTTAGGGGGCTGGAATCTAATTTCCTTTTCAGGTCTAACATAACAGAGCATGGGTCTTGTAAAGCCTACCAGATGACCCCAGTGAATAGTTTTATCTTCGGACTAGGGCCATATTTATCATGTGTTGGGCAGTCTTTCAGATTCTAAGCACAAAAGAGCCCAAGGGTCCAGACTAAATGGCTGAATAGAGAGTGGATTTAAGATTTAAGAGAACCAAGCTTTACATCGGGGGTATCCCTTATCAGGACGGTTCCCCTCACACACCATTGGTGTTATGCTTCATCATAGGGGTGCCTCCTCGCGTCAGAACCTGGTTCTAACGCGGGCTACAACCCCCTCTCTACGAGGGAGGAGCTCAGGGATGTTTTGAGTGGGCAGCTGGGTTGTACTAAAACCCTATGTGATCTAGGTGTGTGAACAAATGATAATCAAAAGTGCAGTGCTAAAATGAAGTGATAGTGAGTTTAAAACTGCCTGCAAGGCTAGCTAACAGTAAACTTTATTAAATTACCTAGCGACAGGATTAAAAAGCAATGAGCTGGGGTATGCGGCTGACCACCATTAGAGACATCCACATGTGCTAGATCGACATGTTTCAGCCATCAGGCTTTCATCAGGATCAGTTAGTATACAGCTACTGCAAACTCATGTGAAAGCGCACAACACAAGAATTTAAGTCAAGGTGCCTCGGTATCCAATACTGAACCAGGGTGATTGGGTCCAGTTGGTCTCACCGTTGGAACCTAAGACAAAGAAAAACAAAAAGAAATACAGGCTTGGTTTGTACCACATTCAAACAGCAGTAGAGTTGATTATCCTCCACGTAAGTATCACACCTTCTTAATTTTGACAAGGTAGCAAAAAAGAGGCACTTACCAAACTAGGGTAATAATGTTACCTCTTCTGTCCGGGGCTAATTTGGCTTCTTTTCAGCATTGTTCAATCTAGCCTACGGCAGGTACATCTGATGAGGCATCAGATCCCTTTTTAGACAGGGACCCAGACACTGTCAGTCACCATCCTCTTTTAGGTCCTGCCGCTACACAGCCCCCCCTTCTTCTGTCTTTGTTATGTTTGTATGTTGCTGCACTTTGACGCCACCACCTTTATTTCCCAGGTTGGTTGGCGATAGTACCTAAGGCTAAATTAATTAATTGAAGTTAATGTTGCTGGTTCTACAGCCATACCTTTTTTACGTATTATTCAAAAATGCATTGATTTGCATTTTTATCTCATTTAAACTGTATGATTTGTGAGCTATACATTCACAGTATGTTCTGTTTTACTGTTCTGTTTTGCATCAAAAAAACATATTTCTTTCTTTCTATTTTGGAAATTCAGCACAGGAGCGTTCAGAAAGCAGCAGTTGTAATAATTTTACAATAAAATTCAAGCATTCTGCAAGTATCTGGAATCTTTCAAAATATGTAGAACAAACAGACGCCGTTTAGAAAATTGATCCCAGGGAGACAGAGTTAATCGTAGTAATGGTGCAGATTTTGTAGATGCTATGGAAGAAACGTTTCCATTTCTAAGTGCTATGTGTACACGTTTGAAGTTTTCAAACAATCATAGGCAACGCTTAATAATACATTTATTTAAAATACATTTTCACAATATGTTGAATGTCAAAATGTTGTAAATGAGGATGCGCCTGCCAGTTGTTCCAGACCTCCAGTGTCCTTCACGGTGCACAAGAGGTCTTCTGACTGCCTTCCTCGTTCACCCATAGCCTTTCTGCTGCCTTACCCTCTGTGTAGATTATTCTTTGCTATGTCCCTCACTACTCTCATTGCAGGTCCCTTCTGCCTAGCTACGAGCTTTGCATCAATTGCTACATTTTTTCCAGGCCACCAATACAATTCTTTCATCCTTCCCTTTGTTTTCTCAATCCCCAGAGGACCTTCAATGCACAGATCAAGTAATAGTTCCCTCAAACCTTCCGGTAGAATAATTCTACCACTCCTCATAGCTTTGCTATTTTCCAGTGACAATTCATGTATAAGTTCCCTAACACCTTCAGACCATCGCTCAATGTTCTTTTATCAGGCCACCCATCAACAATTTTCCTACAAATTTCAACAAGAATTCAGTCCTTGTCATGAGTTTCTGTCCATTCATCATACAAGATACCTTGCCCTTCTGCACGCGCTCTGGCTACATATATCTTCTCTACATCATCACCAGGCGTTTCCTTCAGTGGTAAGGGTAACTGAATGAGAAAATCAGTTACTCTTTTTTCACTCCTTGTGTGTATTGTACTTCATAGTTGTAGTCGAATAATCGAATGGACATGCATACTATACCTGGAGATTCATTGTATATGGCCTTAGTTGTTAGAACGTTTGTCAAAGGCCTGTGATTATTGCGTTCTATCACTTGTGCACCCCACACATATTGTCTAAAGTATTCCAATCCCCACACGCATGCCAATGTTTCCCGCTCAATGATTGAATACTTCTCTTCAGTTGGGGGTCAATGAATGTGAAGTAAAGGCAACCACACATTCCTTTCCTGCATTGTCTAGCTGAGTCAATATTGTACCAATCCTTAAGACCATCACTCAGTGTTTTTTTATCAGGCCACCCATCAACAATGTTCCTACAAATTTCAACAGGAATCTGATCTTTGTCATGAGCTTCTGTCCATTCCTCACAAATGACACCTTGCCTATCTGCACTCACTCTGGCTACACATAGCTTCTCCACATCATCACCAGGTGTTTCCTTCAATGGTAAGAGTCACCGACTGAGAAAATCAGCTACCCTATTTTTCACTCCAGGTATGTACTGTACATCATAGTTGCAGCCTAATAATCTAATGGGTATGCAGCTATCCATGGAAGTGCATTGTATAGACCATAAGTAGTTAGAATTTTTGTCAAAGGCTTGTGATCGCTACATAATATCACGTGTGCACCTAACACATATTGTTTAAAGTGTTCTAACCCCACACGCATGCCAATGCTTCCTGCTCGATAATTGAATACCTCTCTTCAGTTGGGGTCAATGAACATGAAGCAAATGCAACCACACATCCCATATTGTCTAGTTTAGTCAATACTGTACCAGTCTCTCTTCCATTTGCATCAGTAGTAACCACATTTGTCAATTCATGATCAGAAACTTGCAAAGAAGGTGCATTGCACTTATCAGACTTTATTTAATCAAAAGCATTTTGACATTTGCAGACCAATTGAACTTAATCTTTGCTTTTAAAAGTTGATGAACATAATATGTTTTACATAAAAAATTCTAGATGAACTTTTAATGAACTTCTGCCAGATCAAGGAATGCTCTCACGTCATCCTGGGGTTTTTTGCACAGGGGAATCTCATTCAACTTCCACCAACTCCTTGGGTTTTACACCGACATCGGAGAACTCATTTCAAAGGTATGCTACACTTTTCCTCACAAACTTGCATTTGCTATAATCTGCTGTCAATCCCTTTTGTTCCAAAGTTCCTATCACCAACGACAACTCTTATCATGTTCATCTCTACTTCTACCCATGATGAGAATATCATCCAGGAAAAATATAACATTCGCAGTTCCCTTGAATAATTCATACATTAACTCATGGAACATTGCAGCCGCAGTAGTCAATACAAATGGTACACTTTTGAACCTATAACACCCAAAAAGGAGTGACAAATTTAGTAAATCTCCTGCTCTCAGGAAGCAGTGGATCTTGATGGTACACTGTGATAAGGCTCACAGTAGTGAACCATTTAACCCTCTTGGTCAATGACAGCATTTCATTAATATTGGGCAACAGAAATTGATCCACCAATATATTCTTGTTGAGATGCCTCAAATCAATGCATAATCTATTGTTTCCGTTAGCCTTGCATGCAATAACCAAAGTTGAAACCCCTTCAGAGGATTCTACAGGCTCTATAATATCCGCTGAACATAATTTTTCAAGTTCCTTGGTGATCTCTTCTCTCAAGGTCAAAGGTATACTTCTTACTTTAACAACTGGAATGGCACCTGTTTTAAAAATGATCTTATATTGAAATTCATTCCTATTTTGCCTGAAAAGACCTTGGGATATGAAAGACAAACATTCTGACCAAATACATCCTCAAGATGCAGGGACAATGCTGGTTCTGGACTGTTTGGATGTAGAGTTATTCCCAAATCTTTTTGGTCTCTCCATTCCATGATTGAGTGACCTGTTACAGGTATATACAGTATGTGTGTAGCTTTAAATTTAAATAATAGTTTCCTATAGCCCACCATGTCAATATTTTCTCCTGTAAAAGTTTTAGGAACAATATCAGCAGGATCCAGAACATCTCCTTAAACTGGGGCAAACCTTACCCTCCAGACATCTTTGTTAACAATAGCATAAGCTGAGCCAGAATCAGCAACTATTGACATTTCAACACCACTAGATGACATTATACGCACAGTTTTTTTCTGTTCAATGAGTCTCAAAACTTGAGCATCAATACACAAACAGACATATTAATATCATCCTCTTCTTCATTATCTGTGTCTGATTCATGTGTAAAGAACTTCACAGCATCATCCCTCCTTTTACTGCAAACTTTGAAAAAGTGACCAATGCCACCATATTTCTGATTACGTGCTGGACACCTTTTGTCTTTGGCCAAATGGCCTTGTTACCCCAATGGTAACACTTTCCTTTGAAAGTGGTTTGAATAGATGTAAATGTGTCCATAAAATTAGTTTTAGTAAATGATGACTGATCCTTCTTAGTAGTAGACTGTTGATTGTGAGCAAAGTTCATCCCGGTTTGGATTCTTGCAACCATATCCTTACTTTCTCCATCATTATCTTTGCTCCCAGATAAAACAGCTTTGGTGCAGTGAGCTGACAGTTCTGCCCTTTTAATATTATCACTAACTTCTTGCTAAGATGATGTATTGTTAGCCAAAAATTATCCTGAGCATTTGAATTAGCTGTCTGCATTACACTTTGATCTTGTATTAACTCATCAAGTAAATTACCAAAGCGGCAAGTTAGGGCTAAAGTTTTCAGTGCTGCTACATAATCCTCAATTGATTCATGCTTTCCATGTTTCCTGTGATACAATTTATGCACATCAATGGCAACACAAACTGTGGGAGTACAATGAGCATCTAGATCTTCCAATGCATTGGTGAAAACATCCCTCAATCAGGTAATCTCTGTTTCTTCTGAATATGATTATATGTTTTTAATCCACCAGGGCCAAATCAATGTAGCAAAATCTTCTTTTTCTTGTCAGGTGTCAAATCTTCATTGTCATCAAATGTAAAGATGTCATTAATGAAATATTCTACCCACTCTTCCCATTTCATTGTAGACTCACTTGTTGGCGGAGGTTCTCTAGGAGGGCGGTGGTGTTGGGGTCGTTGTGATTGTTTGAGGAGGTGTGAGATTCAACACATTCCCCAAAGCCATAAAGTAGATTTTTCTCTATAGCAGATCCCATGTTATTATATTTACCTGCGTAAAATGGGTAATCAATCTAATCACACCCTTGCCAGAAATTCACAAATTGGTCACTTTTTAGTCTCACCTCAGATACTTATAGTTGAATATGATGAATCACAGTGCTCAATTCAGTGCGCTCGTTTGCACAACAACAATGTGTGTGGTAATTGTTATGTTGTCCACAGGAAATAACAAGGACAACATGCTGTTATAATATGTATTTGTGTGACTGTTCCAAAATGATGGCATGTTGCACGCCCTCTGCGTTCCCTCACACATGTGGGAGGAGACACAATGCATGTGACGGAGCAATATTTAGTGACGTGCGTGGAGATCAATGTTGACACTATGAATACGGAGAGGATGGCTGCCACAGAACATTGAGGTAATTCAAACTGCAACTGCAATACTGAACCAGTCGCACCATGAAAATGTTCATGCACCTCACTATAATAACCATAATGGTGATTGCTCTGAAATGTCTAACCTGGGCCTTCTCCTGGCACATGTTCACTCTAAAATTGTAGTACGCCCAAGGAGTTGAATTATAGTCACGCTTTTCGTGTGAGCAGTGGTGAGTTCCTGGTAACAGGGCTCATCACCAAGTTTGGAAGGACACTCACATGTAATCTCAAAGTATCCTTTATTGTACATAAAACTTGGTACCATGTAGAATACAACAGCTCCGTCATTGTAATGCTTATCCCTGTATCTCCACAGTCTGAATGCCCCACGTTCCCTCATAAATGAGAACCATGATATAGGGTGTCCAACAAGGTACAATGACCTTCCTGGTCAGTGTCACTGCTCTCCCCCGCACAGCTCCACCGTTGAGGGACTGCCTTCTGAGCCCGAGCTCCAAGCCAGGTATGTGTTCGAGGCCCTCCTCCACCCACGGGCTCCTGCCTGCGCCTCATCCCTGGTGGTCTAGTGGAAGAGAACTCTGCTCTTCTGCTGTTCCGCTCTGTTCTGTGTCCTCTGTGCCCGTTTTTTCTCTTTTTGCTCTTTCTGTTTTGCTCTTTCTCTTTTTGCTTCTATTCTGATCCTTTTTTCCGTGCTCCAGGCCACTGCTCCCGTGCCCCCCCCAGCGTGTCACTCCCGCTCTTGCTTCCCAGCTGACTGCCCTCCCTCCAACACCTACTTAATGGTGGCTGCTGCGTGGCCGCGCGCAGTGGGTGCACCACTGGCGTGCCTAAGGGAAGCACGTCTGCGCCCGTCCATGACCCGACCAGCGCCAGGGACCCTGGCCGCCGGTACGACCCCAGCACCCTCCATGCTCTTAACCCCAGATGCAGCAAAAACTGCCAGCTCTCGATGCCGAGCAACAACCAAGGCCCGATCTCCTGCCGACACTGCCACCGCACCTTCACCCAACTCCGGACCCCAGCAGCAGCCCCCAGCCCACCGGACGCCAGCGCACACAAACCACTGAACTGTATCCTCCGCAACGTGCGCTCCCTGGAAAGACACACCATAGAAACTGGGACCTCCTCAACACTCACAGGCCTGAAGTCGCTTTCCTCACAGAGACCTGGACAAATGTCAACTCCGCACCCGACATCGCAACCGACATCCCCGACAGATACAAGATCCTGATATAAAGACCACCCCACCCGCCCAGGAGGAGGCATCACCATCATCCACAAAAACTCCCTCCGCATGACAACCACCGACCCGGACGACATCCCATGGAACATCTCCACTTCCAGATCCAGACCAACCCCAAAACGATGCTCCGCAGAACCCTCATCTACAGACCGCCTGGCCCCCGCGCTCCATTCACTAACATCATCGCCGACCTCATCGCACCCCACGCCCTCGCCTCAACAGACTACATACTACTTGGCGACCTAAAACTTCCACCTGGACAACCACGATGACCCCAACACCACGGCCCTCCTAGAGAACCTCGCCAACATAGGACTTGAAGCAACTTGTCTCCACCCCCCCTCACACAGCAGGACACACACTCAACCCCATCTTCGCAGGAGGAAACAGCAACTTCTTCAGCCACACCACAGAACTGCTCTGGACTGACCACCACTGCATCCATTTCTCCTTTAGAAAACCCACCGCACACAAGCACACACACCGCCTCCGATGCAGAAGGTGGACAAAGTCACAGAAGAGCATCTCACCTCCACCCTCACCAGCACTCCACCCTCTACCATGCCAGACACCAACACCGCAGCAAGCAACCTCCACCGATGGATCACCAACTGCACCGGCAAACTCACCCCCCTCCAGAAGGCTACAGGACGACACAACAAGAAAGCAAGCTGGTTCACCATGAAGAACAGCTGCCTGAAACTCAACTCACAGAAAACAGAGGTCCTCATCCTTGGCTCCAACCCTTCAGCTTGGGACAATACCTGGTGGACCCCGCCCTCAGAAAACAACCCACCCCGAAAAACCATGCACGTAACCCCGGCATCATACTGGACTCATCGCTCACTATGAACCGCCAGATCAATGCCGTTTCCTCAGCTTGCTTCAACACCCTCCACATACTCTGTAAAGCATTCAAATGTATCCCCTCAGAATCCAGGAAAACGGTCACACATGCCCTCATCACCAGCAGACTGGACTACAGCAACACCCTCTATGCCAGAATCAACAAAAAACTCCTCCACAAGCTCCAGACCATCCAGAATGCCGCAACCAGACTAATCCTCGACATCCCCCGGTGCAACCACATCACCCAACACATCTGCGATCTCCACTGGCTCCCCGTCGGAAGAAGAATAACATTCAAGCTGCTCACTCACGCATACAAGGCCCTCCATAACATCGGACTAGAATACTGCAACAACTGTCTCTCCTTCCACGCCCCCAAGAGAAACCTCTGATCAGCTGACCTCTCCCTGGCCACCGTCCCACGCTTCTACAGGACCAGAGTGGGTGGAAGGTCCTTCTCCTACCTCGCAACCAAGACCTGGAATGACCTCCCCCTCCCGCACAGCCCTACACTGCTCCAGTTCATGAAAGAAATCATGACCTGGCTCTTCAGATTACCCCAACGGAGCTGCACCCCCCCCACCCCCAGCACACCCCGCGCCATGAGACCCTAACAGGTGAGTTGTGCGCTTTACAAACCCCTGATTAATTGATTGATTGAAGTATACATTGTTCTACTACATGCAATATAGTTTTACGACATCTAATTATCTAGTATAACTTGACATGGTAATACGGATTATTTATTTATTTCCTTGTACATGTTAGGGATGCTTGACATTTTCTGTTCTGCCCCTGTATCTTACTCTGTCTGTATTTGGTATTTCCTGATGTATGTCATTGCCCGCCTACTGCTCTGCATATTTACCCCATTTCCTTGCTCTTTCATCTGACATTCCTGACCATATGACATACTCCTTCTGAGCTGCAAAGCATAATGTGCATGTTCTATTCTTAGGTTAATATTGTTAGTCATGTGTAAACTTTCAAGACTTGGCTTACTTAAATGTTTGAAGTTGAAGAACTTCATAACAATTAGTTTTTCAGGAGAAAACATCTGCAAATGATAGTTTCAGGAACTTATTTATCTGTATATAAATTGCAGCAATCATTGGTTGTCTTTAATGTTTTTTTTTCTGAAATAGCACTTGCAACTGGACCTTGGACAGAAATGGCTTTTTAGGAATTGGACAAAAGTCAAAACATTGCAAACAGTGACATGCAAATGTCATGACCTTTGCCCAACTTCACTGGAGAAATACATTCTTTCTCCATCTCTAAAGATTGCTAAATAATTCTGTTTATAAATTCTCACAATTGAAGAAGTTCCCTCTTTCTATATATTTTGTAATTTTTCTTTCTCTAATTCAATTACTGCAGAGTTTCAATTCTGAATGACTGTATGATGATTAATAGCTTCGTTTGGTAGTCTGGTTCACCCGTGCCCATGTATTCTGTGCCTGGGTGACATGGGAGTCCTCCAGTATAATATCAATAGTTTCTTTCTCTTCTTCAATTACCATGTCAATTCCCTCTTAAAACCAATTGTTTAATTAGAGAACTGTACATTAAATATTGCACTTTGAACACAATTTAATGCATACCCAATGACAAAAGAGCTTGTGAAGGCAACTTACATTCACTAGCAGAAGGATTAATTACAAAGAGAAAAATGCCTAACTTTGAATTTTTTTCTAAAACCAAGTGCAAGGGGATTGAACTCTGGTTTGCCCTTTAATGGTAGTGCCACTGTGCTCATTTGCAAATTTGTCAATTCTCTCAAACCTTTCATTACTCTTCGGCTATGCTTCATATCAGTCTCTGATGTTTAAGAATCAATTACAAAATATAGTGTTAATGCAATTTGGGCTTCCATCAGCAACCCCAGGTACCTTACTTTTATAATGTTATTTTTAGCAGCCAGTCAAGTGGAGACATGTCCATTACAAGATAAATATACAAGACATAAATTGTCAGAACAACTTAAGGTTCAGTTGAAAATTGTAATAGTGTAAAAATATTTAGTCACTCTGTAAGTTCATATGTAGATATGCTTATTAGTACAGCATAAACCAAGCTGTAAAGTACTGAATTGTTGAGGGGGATACAATGCAATTGATGATGGGCATGGAAAAGCTTTATCCAAAACATGCGTACGGCAAGGAGGTGGGTGGAGAGAGCATGAGAATGAGATGAAGGCAACAGATGCCCAGAGGATAGACCCTTGGAGGATTGTACATCTTACATGAATAAATGCATAGTCAGAGGAGTTCATCCAGACACACTAGGCTCTGTTCCACAGGTATGATTTGTACATAGTAGAACAACACAATTGAACTACATTCAGAGGGCCAGGTAACTTCGTAGGGCTTCGAGGTCAACTGTGTTGAAGGCTGCATTGAGGTCAACCAAGATGAGAAGATATTACCTATTGGGCCAGACTGTTGCACTCCCAAAGGGTGGACACTATCTCTGTGATGCAATCTGGCTTGAATGCAGATCAGTAGAGTCAGCTAGATCTTATAATTAAGTTGAGTATTGACTGCTTTCTCAGTGCTGCCATCCAGGAATAGTAGGTGCATCACTGAGTGGTAGTTAGCTAGGTTATAGTGTTCCAGGTGTATGTTTCTGAGAAGTGCCTGGTCTGTCTGTTCTTTAGAGCATCTGGAGAAGGGATGTGCTCAAAATGGGATGTGCTATTCATATTCAGAAGCAGTCTGTGCCTCTCCATAGTTCTCCTTCATGACCGATAATTGGTAACATCACCCTCGTAAGATGTAGGCTTCAAAGACATACATACCGGGATTAAATTCGGGTTGGAACTCACAGCGGACCACATTTCCAACAAGATTTGAATCATATTTGTTCTGGCTAAACTTACATTTGCCAAGCATGACGTTAAATTAAATGAACAAAGAAATAGCTGTTCTTGAAATCTATGGTTTCAAGCTTCTTGTAGCCCTTTAATCACAACAGCTGTCTCCTATATCGATTATGGACCACTGAGAAATGTTTGCATGTGTCATCTCTCTGACAAGGAGCCTATGGGCCCAACTTTCAGTTGCCCACTATTTTGGTTACAGTGGGAGTAAGGTTGCTCCCCATGTCCTGATAAAGACCCCCTTTTAAGGAATCATTGTCCCTCCCATCCTCATTGGGGTCGAAATGTCGACTTTCTCTTACACCAACCTGTACTAAAATTTCATCCACATGTACATAACAGAAATTTGTTTACTGTATCTGTTTACTGTGGATTACTTCAGATAAATATATAATAGATTGTTGGGCAGGTTTAATTACCACTTATTGTAATATTGTAATTGATTGCACCTTTACCCTCATCTCTATCCTTTCACGAGCACTCGCTTCTCTTCACTTATCTTGGAGCACCAGTTTGTTATAAGTATGCTGTACACATTGATTGTACCATAATGAATATGATATAAACTTGTGAAATTGATTTTCAAAAACCTTTGAAATATGTGTTTATTTTGGGTGATGTAGATTTTTCAAGTCTATATATTCCGTTTGGACCAATTCTCTTTTGTAACTCAAAGACATAAATAGGCATACAATATCAAATTGAGCGTTTGGGTAGCTGTGAGGTGAAAGTGGAAGATGTTTTTGATGAAGGAACATTTCTTCTTAGAGTGGGTAAGTAGGGGAATGACCTGGGTTTCGCTCAGTGCTTCATGGCCTTGAATAGTGATTTAATTTTATTGAAAGCATTATTATGGATATATTTGTGGTATGTAGCAATAGCCTTGGAGATGAGGTCTTTGCAGGTGATGCAGAGCTGTGTCATTAATGTGAGGCCATACAGCAACTGTGTCTCCATCTTTATTCCAGGTGTTTGACAGCAATTAAGTTGTCAATAAGCTTCTAGCTGTGCTTTGGTGTAGATGGAGTAGCTTTCATGAAGAAAGATTTCATTGGTGCATTGGTCTGCATTGTCTTCTGCAGGGTTCTGTTGAAGTACTTTTGGAGACTCTCATTGTTAGTGCTAGCAGCAGACGAGGGCCCTATGTCCTCCTTGAGGGTGTTTAGAGTTAACCTCCTGAAGCAGCTAATTTTAGTATTTGCTACCTTTTGTGGGCTTTGATGGAGAAAAGAGGTGTAGGTGAGGTTGATGCTGAAAGCAGAGTGCTAGGTCCAGTCCAAGTGCAGAGGGAGTGGCAGGTAATGCTGGTCAAAGGTGCGCAGAAGAGATGTGGGTGTTTTTCCTGCTCTGGGATTACTGCTTGATGAGATGAGATGTGAATTGTCAGCTGTGGCCAGTAGGTTTGCGATGCACTACTTAGGTGGGTTTTCATAGGTTTCATGCTCAAATAATCAGCCATCATACAATTAAAAGTGTGCAAAGTATGAACTTCACTCAGTCTGGACAACCTAGTGATGTCATTGCACTGGCACCAGTGTTCTTTTTTTGAGGAAAGTAATAATGACTGTTAACATACTTTTATTTATGATCCATTTAAAGAATACTTTCTTTTTTTCTCTAACAACATGCCTTTACTCACCTCAACACAGTAGATTTCTTTTCCATAATTTGGGCTTTATGTTCTCATCATGGCTAAGTGATCTAAAATGCTGAGTTCATTTTTTGTTTTGGTTTTAAGTCTCCATTAATATAGCCACACATTATTACAAATGCTATCAGATAACAACTAAGCATTTCTTACAGGATCCAAGTAAGGTTTCTAATAGAAAAATTCAGAGATTATCTTAGAGGATCAATTCATCATTCATTGATTATTCGGACACAAAACCCATGAACTGCAAACAAATGAGAAAACTTGTGAATCTTTTAGAATGAAAGGACATGAATATTAACGAACCCTAAAATCATCAATCATTAGAAGTGAAGTTTCCAATATTTACTCCTTTTCTTCACAAAAACAATATATATTGGATAACACAGAGTGCAGACATTCATAATATGTGCTTGAAAAGGGACTCCTAACTATTGCTAAACCCTAACACTATATACCAGTCTATCCCAAACTGTGGGTCGCAACCCACTGGTGGTTTGGGAGCTGATCTTTGGTGGGTCACAAAAGTCCTAGCAATAAATAATGATGCCTCTAAATTCTGTATTTATCTTGTCACATTTGCTGTGCTTCAAAGACAGAGGTCAAAAGTCAGGCTAAGTCTTCTGACAAATTGTTATTTATATATGGGGATTGGTGTTTACAAATTCCTCTCACTTTGCTGTTGAAGAAAGAAAAGTAAAGTCAATTATATGAAACTCTTGCTGCACTGCAGGCAGCAGGAAATGCAAGGCTGTAGGATGTCATTTTTGGAATCATACAACAAAAGGTAAATACCTGTAAATGACTGTACACAGTCAGCAGTTAGGAAACCAACATTTAAATAATTATTTTTCTAGTTATGAAGTGAGATGGCAACAAACATGATAATAGGATCAAAACAGATCAATACACTTTACTTGGTTGTAGCAAAGTGCCTCTTTTGACATGGTTGGCCCCCACTTTTTGCCTGATGCCTGATGTGATTTCGAACTGTAAGTGCACTGGGTCCCTGCTAACCAGGCTCTCAGTGCCAGATCTCTTTGCCAAAACTAAACCATGATTGGCAAAACTGCAGCCACCCTTGTAAGTCCCTAGTAAATGATACCCCTGGTACCTAGGGCATGGGTACTAAAGAGGGTTCAATGGGGCTGCAGAATTAATTTTGCCACCCAAGAGACCCCTCACCAAGACAATGCAAACTGCCACTGCAGGCTGCGCGTCTTGGTGCAGAGAAAATCGAAAAGTCGACATAGCACACAGCCCTGTGTGCCATGCCCACACACACTGCATGAAATATAGGTAAGTCACCCCTACTGCAGGCCTTAGAGTCCTAAGACAGGGTGCACTATATCCCATGTGCCGACATATCTGCATGAGCAAATAAGACCCTGCAATATTTGAGCCATTCTTGAATATTGTAAGTGCACAGGGAAGACATAATGAGTACATGGGCTGGATACTTGTCATTACGGGTTTTATAGCTCCATGATGGCTTCACTGTACCCTAAGATGTTTGGTACCAAACATCTTGTCTCAATAAATCCTCACTGATGCCAATTTTGGATTTATTAATAAATGCACACAGGAGACCCTTTAGGGGGTCCCCTGAAAACCTACCAAGCACTGGTGTGGTCTCTGACCAGTCATAGCTAGCCTGCCACCATCAGACATGTTTCTGACCTCATGGGGCGAGAGCGTGTGCTCTCAGAAGCCAGAAACAAAGCCTGCTCTGGGTGAAGGTGCTTCACACCTCCTCCAGGCCAGAATGGCCTTCCAGAGCGGGAAGCTTCGAAGGTGTTGCCTCCTTTGTAGTTGAGCCCAGGCTTCCCCAGATAGTGGGGGATGCCAACCCCCCTGCCCTGCTCCACATTTGGTGGGAAGACAGGCTGGAAAATTAGTTAAATGAGGAGGAGTGTCCATATTCAGCCAGCACCACCCCTAAGGTGTGGCAGGCGATGTGAATCCCTCTCCTGAAAATCCACAATCTTGAGATGGTGGAGAAACAGCCTATCAGCGCTAAGGTAGTACCTCTTCTCACAGGAAGTGGTGACTCAGAGGGTGTAGACACCCTAAAGGTAGGTAGCCTATTGGCTACTACCTGTCTCCCTCTGTAACACCCCTAAATTCTGTATTTAGGTGGCATCCCTAGATCTTGAACCTAGATTCGATGGACAAGAAGAAGACCAGGACAAAGAAGACTCGCTGGCCAAGAACTGAAGTCCTGCTGCAGGAAGGTATCGGGTATCAGAGCGCTTTACATAGCATCAGTTGCGTTACATGAGGACACATCAATTTTTTTGGGGGGGTTGGGCACGGGGAGATTAAGTGATTTGCCCCGAATCACAGGATGTTCAGCGTCATTGCCGAGACTCCAACCCGGTTCCCCAGATTCGAGGTCGACCGCCCTAGCCGCTAGGCCAACTCCTCTCCCCAAATTGGTACCAAGCATTGCCTGCTGCCTCTAGGACTCAACAATCGTGGTGTACTGTGTCGTGCTGAACCTTTAAAGACTCCAAGAACCCTGGAGCTCCTCCAGACTTTGAAAAATAACAAAGAACCTCCCTTGGAGTGAAGGTATCACTCCCCTGCACACCACAGGCACCGAACCCGCTGAGTCCAGTTTGTCGACATGCTGCTTCCCTGCGACTTCGACGCATCACCCACACCAAAAGAGGTCCAACAGCTCCAGAGGATCAGATCTGTCTCCCCACCAAGTTTGGAGACACCAGGACCTACCGGAGCCGACTGTACCAATACCCGGGGTACCAGACCCCCTAAGCAAACAGCGAGACGAAGAGTCCATTCCGGACTTCAACTGCCCCAGAAGCAAACACCCATTGGGGGTCATCGAGATCCCTGAGACCTACATCCTGAGTGGCCCAGCTATCTCAAAATCACCTCTCCAAGTTGCCTGCTCCTGACCACGAGGACTTCACGATGCATGACATCCGGCTGACCTAACTGCTCTGCACCCGGCCCCACTGGCCCTGTAGCGATAAACCAGCTGTGCTCCCATGGTCCTGCGAACCTTGCAACCTTCTCCCTCCAGTGGGACCCACCGGACTTACCTCCAAGTCCTCCTGTACAGTGTCTTTCCAGGTGGCCCCCTTTTTTATACCGCAGCAGATACCAACGCCTTCAGAACCCTGCTACCAGCCGAATCAGGGACGCTCGCAATTTTCTGATGCTGGAACTTTGGACCTGGTCCCACCATCGACCAAAAACAAGAACTTCATGAAAGCTTTGCCAGATTTTATATGCATTTTTCTGCTTTTCTCCATTGACTTCAATAGTGTCTCATTGGGCACAAATATGACATAATTTCTGAACTCCTAAAAAATCGCAACTTCTAAAGTACTTACTGTAAATCAAAGTTCTTGGTCTTAAAAAAATATATAAAAATCAATATTATTTTTATAAACCGTTCTCGGATTTATTCTTGAGTGTGTGTCTCATTTATTGCCTCTGTGAGTACAACAAATGTTTAGCACTACCCTCTGATAAGCATAACTGCTCGCCCACACTACCACAAAAAGAGCACTAGTATTATCTACTTTAACCTCTGTGTACCAGTAAAGGATCCGCTGGACTGTCTGCACAGTGTACCTCGTTTTAGTACGCTAAATAGAGAAAGAGCTTCCTACATTGGTGATGCACAAATAATAAATATTCACTTAAACCCAATTTCCACACATTATCATTTGTGTGCAATATAGTTCTATCAGTAAAACTGTATGTGCAAATTCAGTGGCTATTTCAATGGAAAATGTGTTGTCTGAAAATGACAGTGAGTGATGACTTAGTTACATTAAAAAATCCCCCACCTCATGGTCATTAAAGCTAGGTGGGTCACAAATGTTTTTCATTCTAAAAATTCGGACGTGGTTCCAAAACGTTTGGGAAGCACTGCATACACTATTGAAGCAAATAATGTTATCAAATATGTATCTGTATACTTTAGACTCCGGCCTAACGAAATATTGACCTAGCTACCAAAGAGTAACATTCCTACTACACCTAGGCACCATAATGCATCATCCTCTGCTACATCAAGTAAAATTACGAAATAAGACAAACACAACACCAACCTATAGTATCTACCCCAAATTGCAATGTGGTGTTCAATTGTTTTAAGCTGGATTCATAATAGTTGGTTACACCCCTTCACCACTTACAAGGTCAAGGCGCACAGGCAAAAGAATAGAGTCTTAATGTATTAATGTATTAATCATTCTTTGCGGTCTATAGGCATTCACCACTAAAATTGTCAGACTTTGTGAACGTGACATACAAAGTTGCAAAGCATTACATTTATATTTTGAGTTGCACATTTCTTGACAGCTCCAAATCTACAAAATGGGGAATGTTCGCAAATTGAAGGGGGGGGGGGTGTGCACCATTCCTGTGATTTGCAAGGAAAGTTTTCAATAAGTTGCAGCAATAACATACCACAAAGGTGGGTCCATTGAGATATGTGGACCTACATTAGTGATGCAATTTCAAGCACCTTATATACTGCATTCACTGCACATGTGGTTATAAAGAAAGAAGTGTGGAAAAATGCTACTGGTTCAAATTCATCAGAGACAGGGCTGGATTTAGAGTTGCCCCCCCCCACCCGCCGCTCCCTGCAATGACTTTCTTCTTCATGGATTCCCTCATTACCACACTCCAATGGTGCCCCTCATCTCTCCGTCGCCCCATCACAATTATTTATTTTATAGAGCTACTCATCCTTATGTAGAGTGTCAGAGCGCTTAATATCACAAATTTATTATACAGAGACAGTGAGTCAAACAAGTGTGTAAATCAATGTTTAGGTTTGTTACTTGACAATAAGAACTACAAGGTGAAGGAGTTACATGTCATCCATCCTGGTAGATATTATATGCTAAGAGAGCCTGGTCTCAAAAAATGCTGGGGCAGATTTACTTAGTTTTCACACATTGTAGTAACCAAAGTTGCTGCGTTGCGTGAAAAGGAGAGAGCACAACAGCACGATATCTATAAAGATATGGTGCTGTTGTTCTCTCCTCCAGTGCTGGCGTACCTTAGGCTGCCTTGTGCCAATGCACACACGCTTGAACCATAGTGAAAGGGTGTGTGAGTGGTGTCAGGTATAGGTTTTATACTCAGGGCACCGTTCTGGCACAAAATTCTATGCTTTGTCAAAGTTTAACATTTGACCACTTTGCATGTGTATTGCACAGTGCAGCATACATGCAAGTTAGAAAGGATTGGAGAAAATAAATCTTTTCACTAAATTTATTCCTGCCTCGAGGAAGCATAACGTTTAGCAATCTTCTAAAAACGAAAGATTCAGGAAAAAAACAATAATGTTCTAAACCTATGCTTGCAATTTGCATACACCACTTTGATGCTAGTTTATTGCTCAATGTGCTGTATTAGAAGAATCATAACCTATTTCCTACAAGTAACAAAACGATGTTTGTGACAAAAGCAGTAACCCGCTAAGCCATCTAGATAAAATAAAAACCTGTGATCTGCATGTTACACGTTGTGCTTTGCAGCTGGAACATTAACCCTCTCTGCTACATTATCATGAGTCAAAACTGTGACAAGACAAATCAAAGATTTCTCCATCAAGTGTATTAACCACCAGGGTGATCATGCCGTTTTCCCCCCACGAAAAATGGCAGGCACAAAGATCTCTGCAGGCTGCTCTCATCTCACCTCAGCGTTTTATGGAAAGGGCGCCCCCTTGAGCTTGCTGCCCGGTACATTGCCATCGGTTGTGATAGAGTGCTATGCTCTCGTAAAAATTGTAGGGGTGCATCATAATCACTGTTAGTCTGCACCCGCATATATCCAGTTATATATCAGTGAATGGCTAGTAAAACGTAGTTTCGCTTGCATTATTAGAGTGAATCAAAGAGTAATTGTGCTATTATAATCTTGCAATTGTAATGATTGATTGAAATGTGTTCAAATTGATGCATTAATGTTAGGCCATGTGTAATCGAGATACAGTAGTTTAGACGTGTACCATATTAAGTTGCACGTGTAGTTCACTTTTCGCATATGAAATGTAATGAATCAATGCTTATAGGAGTGACTAAGAATTGTGTGTTTAAATTGTGTAAAGGCCTGACCGAACATACGCTAAGGAAAGGCCTGCTTGTTCTTATGTTAGCTTATTATGTAGGCAAAGAAGGTTCTCTTGGAAAGGCTCTCTGGGCACCGACAGTAGAATTAATTAGTACAGTGGAAGGTTTCTGTTGAACGTATCTTCTGTTGCAGGTGCAAGGACACATGCCTCGTTAGTAAAAGACTGGCTCCTTGCTTCACGAGTTGGGGTGGTGGGAGGCATTTAGATGGGAGTACACTGGAATGCAAGGATGGTACTTCCAGCGGAGAAGGTGCCTGGGACCCAAGGTCATCACAACCGTCCTGGATGAAGTAAGAGTTTCGATGGAAAAGTACGAGAAGGGAGACCTGGCCGAAGAGGCGTGACAAGGGCGTGTTCAATTGAATTTGGGTTTTGTATTAGAGACAGGGCCCCGAGGGAGGAGAGCAGAGAAGAGGTAGGGGAGAGCAGAGAAGAGGACAGAGAGGGACTTGGAAGGAGCATCTTAGAATCGAGCTCAAGTGCTATGTGAGTGCACTTCTTAGGAAGTCTTCACAGCTGACACCTTTTCTTTTACTCTTGCCTGGGAAACTCGCTAAGTAGGTATGTCACCTTAGTAGTAGAGTAGGTACAGCCAATGGGTTTACGCTTGTTTAGATAAATGAGGAATAACGTAGAGATTGGAGCTGTCATTGCTTGTCTAATACTTTTGGAGCTAACGATTCTTCTTATCCTGAGTCGGATGAGACTCCTGCGTAGGATGCTATTTGTATTAGTGCCCATCTATTTCTTTAACCTCGTGTTGAGGTGTTTGCATGTGCAGTTATTCTTGGCTATAATAAAACCCCAAAACTGAATCCGGAGTCAGTCGTCTTTAAGGCAATTGGAATATCGAACTGTGTAAACTTGAAAAGAGTTTCCCCTTCACACTATTCAGCAGGTAAAAAGATCCTGGCGACCAGAAGATCCTTAGAAGTGATAAGATAAGGATCGGCGTTATCAGTTGGTAGCAGAGGATGGTTATCTCTGATAGTAAGGGGAGATCAAGATTAGGATAAGAGATTATTTGCCCCATAGAGCCCGAGTGACGATGATCCAGTGGATCGTAGGAGGAGGACATCGGCGGTCGCTGAAAACTGACGGAGAGTGACGGTGCGGCGGAAGTAGCAGTTCGTGGTAGAGTGAGTTTGAACAGGGTGACGCTTGTTAGATTGCGGTGTTTAATTGTTGTGTGATGTCTTGCGGAGTTGGAATGAGAGTCGTGTGATTGAGGATCGGACCGTGAGCGCGCGCGGGGCCGAGAGATATTGTGGTGTAGAAGACACCCAGAATTGAGATCGTTGACCAGAGGTTGTGGGGGTCATGAGACGTCGTTGCTCAACCCACTGAGGATAGGGAGCACATGTGTGAGAGTGTGAATAACCGACGCCGGTCGTAGGTTGTTGTGTGTAGAACATTGAGCGTTTGAAGCCTATCAATTGTGTCAGAGGTGATTGTCCGGTCGTTCGCGGACAGACAGTTGCCAGATTGAGGTCAACAATTTCGAGAGGCTGATCGGTCATTGGTGAACCGACAGTCAGAGAGGTAATTGGTCGGTGACGGACAATTGCTTCAGAGTGTGATTGGGACACGTGTGAGCGAGAAAGGGTGAATTGAGAAGGAGGGGAACTGCTGCGAGCGGAGGAAGAGTGACGTCAGACAGTGCCGCGCTGCGATAGGTCGGTTGGTGTGAGCCGCGCTGGCATTGGTGGACGGAAATCAGGAAGTAAAACGAAAACTTGCGCGTGAACTGAAATTTGTGTCATCATGAAATGTTTTAAAGTTTCACGAGAACTGTGTAGAGGTGATAGACATGTGGTTACTCGGGGTGGAGAAGAAGCCCCTCCCGAGGATATGCCAGCACATTATATGGCTAAAAATGTAGGATTGCATACTATAATTTGGCTTGAGAATTGGCATAAAATGACAGAAGGAGAATTGACTTTCCCACGTTATGGCACTTTCAGGTTGGAAGTGCTGTACCAGCTGAAAACTATAATGGCTTCTTTACGACCACTGCCTAGACCGACACAGTTTGAGGCACTACATGCATGGATTAGGGCAGCGTATGATAGGAAAAGAGACAAAAGTCAAGAAAGGGTGAAGAAATCGATCAGGGCCTTCCAAGATGCGAGGTGGGATGCACTGGAGAAAAGGTGGAGGGTGGAAACGATCGAAGGAGATAGGTTGTACCCACTGCTAATAAAAGATGGGAAAATAACAAGGGTTGAAGAGGACGACAGTGATACAGATGACAGCCTGTTAGACAGGTTGCTAGCAGAGAGACCACCTCCATTTAATCCAGATTCAGAAGAGGGAAAATCAACTTCAGCAGTAGAAACTGGCGAGACGCAGAATCAGACTAACATGAGGGTAGTGGGAAGAATTTCCACAGGAACAGAGGGATCGGGAACACAGCCTTCCACTGGGAGTATGCGGTTACCATACTCCCTGACAGTACCGGTTACCGTTGGTCATATAGTATCGGTATATGACCCAGATCGAATAAGCGAAGGAAGCATAATGCAGACGACAGGAGGAGAGGGAACTAGTGCTGGAGGGAATGGCTTAGGAATACAGGTGATTCACTTCCCGAAGCCCTTGGAAACAAGCACGCCGTTACCAGCCACAGCAGATTCCTCTTTTAGACAGGAGGATGAGAGACCAGTCAGACCAAGGTCTTTATTCGAGTCCAAGTCAGCTTTGAGGATGTGGACACCATCAGTAAGAAACCAAAGTGATAGAATGCCAGGCGATAGGGAACGAGAAACTTCAGAAACCAGACCCAGCTTCAGGAATACGATAGAAGAGAGCAAGTCACAAGAACAAAGTGGTGACTATGATGAGCGGAATGGCGCAGCTTGTCAAGACTTATTAAAGAGTGCAGTACAGGCAAGGTTGCTGGATGTAGTAAGAATAAAAGCAGAGGTAGACGAAATGATTAGTGGGAGCCTGCCTTTGGAGAGAATAGAGATTTATGGGCCAGACGAGTTGCTTTTCATAGCAAAAGATGTGACTCGTAAAACAAGGATCGCACATGAGAAATTGACAGCATTGGCTAGGAGATATGAGGTGGACCTGAATAAAACAAAGACGTTACAAGGACCGCATAGGTTACAATATAGTGATCAGGAATTGGAGGAGAAAAGGATCACAGGATTAAGAACGCATACTAAAGATCTGATTGTAGGGATGCGTATATGGAATTTGTTGGACAAATGGGAAGAAAGGTGGTCAAAGAAAAAATTAGCAAGGAAAAGTGTAGGAGAAACACCGCCCCCGGGGGGAGGGACGACGGGTGTTGGGAACTTTCCTTTACGGGAAGTACAGAATGGAGGGTACGTGCATGTACCGTGGAGTAGACGTGATTTGGCTGCATTCACAAATGACTTTCCGAGGCTGAGGGAAAAACCCGTAGAGTGGTACAAACAGGTTGAGCGGTTTGTCAAAATCTCGAAAGTGCTGTGGACGGATTTGAACACCTTGTTTGATATAGTGGTGCCGGAAGATTTGTGGGCAGCTTGTTAAATCGCAGTTGAATGGCAGACCTCTGAACCCGAAAGGGATACTGTCACAAATGGTCCGTCACCCATTGTTATGAAAAAATTTGACCAAGTGATTACATGGTTGAAGCTGAAGATTTCGCCTCAAGATATTGATTGGGTTAAGATAGATCGAACTGTGCAGGAACCTAAGGAGACAGTGCATGAATACTATGAAAGGCTCTTACAAGCATTTAAACAGTATAGTGGATTAGATGCCCTAGACCCCAAAGATATGGGACAGTTTGTCTCAAAGTTTGTTTTGGGATTGAGGCCGGAGGTCAGCCTCATGATACAGCACCATTTGATCTGTTGGCAGAACAGGCCGGTAGATGAAATATTGCGGTACGCGAGGTACTGTAGCGATGAAGTAGACTCGAAACACCAGAAGCTAAAAGACAAGCTGAAGCTCGTTCAAATGCAGACAGCTCAGATCCAGCCTAGTGGAGGGACGCTGGGAAGAAGACAAGGAAATTACCAAGGGAACCAGAATGGGCAACGCCAGGGAAAGGGGAAATCCATAGATCCAAAGACAGGGGTGGATGTGGCGACATTGAAGAAGACCACTGCGTGTCATCTGTGTCATCAGATTGGACATTGGAAATGCGAGTGCCCTTTGAACCCAGCCAACCAGGTGCAGCAGGAGGTAGAAGGGGTTCAGGTACCTGCGCCGGAGGTAGCCAACACGGTGATGAAGCCCAGATCAATGAAAGGGGGAACGTATAACCCACAAGTGCAAGTCCCACAGCCACCAAGAATATCGCAGGGAATACGGACTTACCAGCAGATGCCCCTTTTCGAAGGGTATGATGAATATAGTCCAGATCCGTTATCCTGATGGTGCCTGAGGGGGGAGGAAGACTGCACCCTTGGTGCAGTCTTGGAGGTAGACCAGAGAGGACCTTTTGTGCAGGCAGACATTGATGGTCATCCTACCACACTTTTGGTTGACACTGGTGCTACCCAGTCTACTGTAAGATCAGCAGTGGTCTCCAACCTACCCCTCTCGGGACAATCAATCCAAGTTGTTGGAGTGGCAAACAAAAAGATAACTAGCCCATTGACCGAACCGATTCCAGTGAGGATAGGCTCCTTCCAAGCTAAACACCAGTTTGTGGTGTGCGATACCAGTCCAGTTTGCTTGTTAGGAAGAGATCTATTGTGTAAATTAAACTGTACTATCTATTGCACACCAAGGGGAGTGGAGGTTCAAACAAGGGATGATGATGCTACTTTTAAAGTTGCAAATCAGCATCTGTGTGTAGACTTGTATCCAGTGGTGACAGTGGAAGAACTTCCACCTGACTTGAGAGACACTGTGTCACCAGAGGTGTGGGATTTTACAGGAAAAGAGATAGGATTGATCAAGGGGTTGAACCTGTGCAGATTCAGGTTAAGCAGAATGCCGATTTCCCTAGAACGCCTCAATACAATCTGTCGCCCGAAACGATAGCAGGAATCAAGCCTGTAATTGAGGCTTTCATCGAGCAAGGCATTCTGAAGGAGATTAGAGGTAGCCCATGTAATTCACCTATTATGGGACTACAGAAGCCAAGCGGGAAGTTCAGGATCATGCAAGACCTGCGAAAGGTCAACACGATAGTTGTCCCTTGTTGTCCAGTGGTACCGAATCCATCAGTGATACTGTTTCAGATTCCATGCAAAGCCGAGTGGTTTACTGTCATTGATTTGTGTCAAGCATTCTTTTCAATACCGCTCCATGAGGAAAGCCAATTTCTTTTTGCGTTCAGGCTGGAAAACCGTGTGTTAACATGGTGTCGTATCCCTCAAGGGTATACAGAAAGTCCATCAATCTTTAATCAGATCCTGAAAAAGAATCTCGAGAGTCTCGTATTGCCGCAGAACTCAGTTCTCGTGCAGTACATAGACGATCTGCTTGTCGCCTCAGAAACGGAAGATGCTTGCAGGATAGACACGGTAGCCTTATTGAACCATTTAGCCGAGAACGGGCACAAGGTGTCTCCCAACAAGTTGCAGTACTGCCTAAATGAGGTACAGTACTTGGGACACAGATTAGAAAAAGGCAAGAGGAAGGTGTCACCAGATCGAATTGAGGCGATAATGAACATGGCAGTGCCCACCACTCAGAGAGAAGTCAGGATGTTTTTGGGAATGGTCGGCTATTGTCGGCAGTGGATTCCCAACTTTTCTTTGAGAGCAAAGCCTTTACAGAGGCTTACGCACAAGGATGTGAGTGATCCGGTACCATGGGACGAGGAGTGCTTGGTGTCATTCCTAAAACTGAGAGAGGAGTTGTGTAGAGCCCCAGCTCTGGTAATGCCTGATTACAACAAGGCTTTTTCATTGTATTGTTGTGAGAGAGAAGGGTGTGCATTAGCAGTCTTAGCTCAGAATCATGGAGGTGTCCGTAGACCAGTTGCCTACTTTTCAGCTACTCTAGATCCAGTAGCTTCTGCGTTGCCCGGATGTCTAAGATCCGTTGCTGCAACAGGTGTCAGCATTGAAAGATGTGAGAGTGTTGTAATGGGTCATCCTTTGACTGTTTATGTGCCACACTCGGTTGAATTATTGATGACCAGGACTAAGACTCAGCACTTAACAAATAACAGATTAACGAGGTATGAGAAAGTCATACTTGCTGCAGAGAATGTGACTCTGAAGAGGTGCTCCGTCTTAAACCCTGCGACATTAATGCCCACACCGAATGCAGATGATGAAGATTGTGCGGACCATGATTGTCTTGATGTGACTGAACTCTGCACCAAACCAAGACCCGACATTGTTGATGAACCACTGACTGACCCAGATGAAATTTTCTTTGTCGATGGTTCATGCCTAAGAGACAGTGTTGGCCAACTGAGAGCAGCGTTCGCTGTATGTACCATTTCTGGGGTGGTTGAGGCTGCTTGCCTAGAAGGAGTACGCTCCGCGCAGGTAGCTGAGATCATTGCCTTGACTCGTGCCTGTTTGGCCGCTGATCGAATTCGAATCACGATTTACACGGATAGCCAATATGGGTTTGGTGTGGTTCATGACTTCTGACAGTTATGGTCTCAGAGGGGATTTTTAACATCATCTGGCTCACCTATTAGGAATGGAGAACATGTACGACAACTGTTAGATGCATTGCAATATCCGAAAGAAATCACGGTTGTCAAGTGCACTGCACATGTGAAGGGGGAGGATTTTGTGTCCTTGGGAAACAATTATGCGGACGAAGTCGCCCGCGTCTGTGCTGAACAAGGATGTATATTTTCAGAGGGTTACACAGGAGAGAGCCAAGAAAGAACCGAGCTCAACATGATGTTGGCCATGGCAGACACTTGGGAGGAGCTCAAGCGACTGCAGGATGAAGTCTCAGACCAGGAACGGATGGGTCAAAGCAGGATATGAAAGAGGGGAGGTAGATGTTTGGGTCTCCAGTGATGGGAGAGCTGTGTTGCCAGAAAATTTGCTGAGCCCAATGGCGAGATTGATAATGGATCGGTACACCTTGGTAGGGATGCCATGATGCGAGTGTTTAGACAAACGTGGTATAACCCACGGTTTCGTGCGATTGCTGAAGCAGTGTGTCAGAGGTGCGTTACGTGTCAGCAGATGAATGCCGGAAAGAAAACAGTAGTCACCTTGAGTCATATTGGGAGGTCAGGAGGGCCCTTCAATAGAATACAGTTAGATTTCATAGAAATGCCTAAGTGCAATGGGTTGAGATACATTTTGGTGCTGATATGTGTATTCTCACGGTGGGTGGAGGCTTACCCAACCCGTAAATGTGACACTCTCACAGTGGCTAAGTTGTTGTTGAGGGAACTCATCCTGAGATTCGGGATTCCTACCTCTTTGGAATCAGAAAGAGGAAAACACTTCCACAGTGAAATCATGAAGTTACTCTGCGCTGCATTGAACGTTGATCAGAGACTCCATTGTAGTTATCGACCAGAGGCTTCTGGGATGGTGGAACAGGTTAATGGGACTTTGAAAGCCCGGATGGCAAAAATGTGTTCGTCAACGTCTTTGAAGTGGCCGGATGCACTGCCACTCGTGCTGATGAGCATGAGAAGTATCCCAGATAGGAGAACGGGGTTGTCCCCTCATGAGAATCTGATGGGGAGGGCAATGCGGTTGCCAGCAATACCAGCTACAGCTTTGATAAACATCACTGATGACTTGATTCTCGATTACTGTAAAGGACTATCTGATGTGGTCCGTTCTGTGTCCCAGCAGGTCCAAGCTGCAGCTGTTCCAGCCTCGAGTGATCTGTGCCACGACCTGTGTCCGGGTGACTGGGTGCTTGTCCGAAAGCACGTGAGGAAGAGTTGTCTGGATGTTCGGTGGCGAGGCCCATACCAGGTGATACTGGTAACGAACACAGCAGTGAAGTGTGGAGGATTGCCGAACTGGGTGCATGCCTCCCATACCCGAAGAGTTTCAGCGCCCTCGGAAGAAACAGCTCCTCTCGTAAATGAAAATCCAGCTGATGTGGCAGGGCCACATGAGAGGACAAGTCAAGCTGTAAGGGTCGCTGATGCAGTTGGTTGTGCACCAGACCAAGCAGAAGGGGGTTTCGACAACCCGAACTTCGACTCTGACTCAGATGACAGAGGTGGAGCAGTGGGTGGAGTAGAGTCAGATTCAGCAGAAGAAGGAAGTGGTGCACAGGGTGTAGAAGGGGAAGGTGAAAGAACGATCAGAATCGAGGAGGCCTGGCCTGAAGGACAGAGGAGACTGAACCTGAGGTTGGCACCCGAAAGAGATCTTGCTCCAGTGTCTGAAACGTCTGAGACCGAAGCAAGCGACGAAGAGCAGACTCAAGAGGGTCGGAGGAGGTCGAGGAGAACAAGGGTACCTTGCAAGAGATATTCTACCCCTGAGTGGACTTATACAGTGACTAATGCAGGGGGTAGTGAGTACGGGGAGGCTGAGGTCGTTGCAGGTGGTCAGCAAGAGCCCGAATGTGGTACTGAAGGTGGTGCTGCTGTTGCCAGGGCTCGAAGTCAAAGGAATACTGACCCTCACCGTTCCGAATCCCCCGCTTCTGAGTAAGGTCCGAGAGCTGGTTCTCCATCGACTCGTGTTTCCGTCTTTTTTATGTGAGCCGTATTCACACGAAATGGTAACTCTTCGTCTTGAACTTTTGTATCACGTTTTAGAAGCGCTTACAAACGATCTTATCGTGGATGAAATATAACCTGTTGTAAATAAAAGTCTAAAGAAGAAGATAACCTAGGTCCGAGTGGAAGAAGAACAAACTTAGGGACTTTCCACCGAAGAGGAACAAGAGTTAGGGAAGTCTTTTTCTGGACTATGTAAATAAGACTGTAGCCAAAAAAGGGGATTTTCAGAGGTTTCGAAGTGTTGCTCGAACTGGTTAAGCAAGTCACATGTGAAGAAGACAGAGACTTTTGAGTGCTCATTGCTGAAACCAAGAACTTTTGAGAACTTTCGAGATCATGGAGGTTGGAGATCCAAATCGTAGATCCAAATTGATTGTAGGCATACTAATAGGGAGTGTGATAGTTTCTATAATCATAGTAATTGTAGTCTCATATACCGTTCCACATGAGCTAGCAGTGCAGGGGGTGCCAGGGACTCCTACACCTACCACACCTAGCCAAAAAGAGGGAAACATAGGAGCTGACAAGGCTTTGCTGATAGAAGAAAGTCGTAGATTGCATGTAGATTTGTCTAGAAGTGATTTTAAGCTTAATGCATACGCCAAGCTGCTATATGAGTACGTGGATGCGATGGATGCGAAGGACTGTTATGTGTGTATGCAGTTGCCTGCTTCAGTGGATGAGGGTATTAGGTATCACCATCTTCCACTGACATATGGGATTTCATGTAGTCTGTTGCTTAGTATGTTCTATGAAAGAGATCAGTTCGAGTATTTCTTTTCCAATTACGATGCAGTGCTTCCTGAAGTCCCAGCTTATAAACATTTGAACAAGTATGATTATTATAAGTCCGAGGATAGACTTAGGAAGTTCTTCATACCGTCTCTGGAACTGGATACAGCATATGCCCACCGACATAATTTGACTTGCTCATTATCTGATGTAGAGAAAAAGTTCGTAGATCAGGTAGAAGATAGATATAGAAAACTAACCCAGACACGAGACACAGGGCATTCTACCGTAGACTGGACCGAGGAGGAAAAATTGCACCGAACAAAGGGAAGTTATGGCCCTATAGCTTTGGACAAGGAGCAGAGGGGAAAGCTGTGTGTGAGACGTTATCAGACCTACTATGAAAAGGTCCCAGTGGGACAGAGTACGTGTGACCATGTTTTCACCATGGCAGATGCAGCAAAGAACTTTCTCCAGGGCCCTGTACAAGTGATACCTACGGTGTATTTTGTGTGTGGAAGGAATGCTTATGTGAGATTGCCTGCGAACTGGTATGGTACATGTTATTTGGGAATAATATTTCCAAAGATTTACCATACAGAGGATTTGGAACTTCTGGAAGGTGGAAAGCATTCAAGAGTGAGAAGGAGTGCGAGTGCAGGGGTCGTAGTGGGAGATATCTTTGGAGCTATGATACCAAGTTTGGGAGTGATCTTGAAAGATGTGAAGATCCGGAGATTGGCGACTGTGATAGATGAACTATCAATGAACACAGCAAAATCGTTGGTACTTGTGGAGGGAGAGATGTTGTCGATAAGGACAATGGTTTTGCAGAACCGCCTTGCTTTGGATGTCTTATTGGCAAAAGAGGGCGGAGTCTGTAAATTATTGAAGGTTCAAGAGTGCTGTACTTATATACCAGACCACAGCAAGGATCTGGAGAATTATATAAGTAACATCACTACTATCCACACAAAGATAGCGGATTTGACTGAAGAGGGAGCATGGGAGAAAGTTGGCAAGGGATTTGGTCAAGTGGGGAGCTGGTTTGCGAATGTGGGGAAGGGATTCCTTGGCTATATCCTGAGACCTCTCTTTATTGTGTTAGTCTGTGTGGTTTGTCTGTGGGGTTTGATTAAAGCATACAAATGGTATCGAGGAGGCAGAGTTGAGAGAGCTCTGAGAGAAAATGAGACGAGAATGGACAGACTGCAGGACAGTCAATATCAAAGACTTAAGAGATTGGAGAATTACAGACAAGGAGGAATGGCAACAAGTTCTGTTTAGGTCGGTTCTTTCTCCAAGGGAGTTGAGTAAAATGTGATGACAGGAGTCATCAAAGGGGGGAACTGATAGAGCGCTATGCTCTCGTAAAAATTGTAGGGGTGCATCATAATCACTGTTAGTCTGCACCCGCATATATCCAGATATATATCAGTGAATGGCTAGTAAAACGTAGTTTTGCTTGCATTATTAGAGTGAATCAAAGAGTAATTGTGCTATTATAATCTTGCAATTGTAATGATTGACTGAAATGTGTTCAAATTGATGCATTAATGTTAGGCCATGTGTAATCGAGATACAGTAGTTTAAACGTGTACCATATTAAGTTGCACGTGTAGTTCACTTTTCGCATATGAAATGTAATGAATCAATGCTTATAGGAGTGACTAAGAATTGTGTGTTTAAATTGTGTAAAGGCCTGACCGAACATACGCTAAGGAAAGGCCTGCTTGTTCTTATGTTAGCTTATTATGTAGGCAAAGAAGGTTCTCTTGGAAAGGCTCTCTGGGCACCGACAGTAGAATTAATTAGTACAGTGGAAGGTTTCTGTTGAACGTATCTTCTGTTGCAGGTGCAAGGACACATGCCTCGTTAGTAAAAGACTGGCTCCTTGTTTCACGAGTTGGGGTGGTGGGAGGCATTGAGATGGGAGTACACTGGAATGCAAGGATGATACTTTCAGCGGAGAAGGTGCCTGGGACCCAAGGTCATCACAACCGTCCTGGATGAAGTAAGAGTTTCGATGGAAAAGTACGAGAAGGAAGACCTGGCCGAAGAGGCGTGACAAGGGCGTGTTCAATTGAATTTGGGTTTTGTATTAGGGACATTGCCCCAAGGGAGGAGAGCAGAGAAGAGGTAGGGGAGAGCAGAGAAGAGGACAGAGAGGGACTTGGAAGGAGCATCTTAGAATCGAGCTCAAGTGCTATGTGAGTGCACTTCTTAGGAAGTCTTCACAGCGGACACCTTTTCTTTTACTCTTGCCTGGGAAACTCGCTAAGTAGGTATGTCACCTTAGTAGTAGAGTAGGGACAGCCAATGGGTTTACGCTTGTTTAGATAAATGAGGAATAACGTAGAGATTGGAGCTGTCATTGCTTGTCTAATACTTTTGGAGCTAACGATTCTTCTTATCCTGAGTTGGATGAGACTCCTGCGTAGGATACTATTTGTATTAGTGCCCATCTATTTCTTTAACCTCGTGTTGAGGTGTTTGCATGTGCAGTTATTCTTGGCTATAATAAAACCCCAAAACTGAATCCGGAGTCAGTCGTCTTTAAGGCAATTGGAATATCGAACTGTGTAAACTTGAAAAGAGTTTCCCCTTCACACTATTCAGCAGGTAAAAAGATCCTGGCGACGAGAAGATCCTTAGAAGTGATAAGATAAGGATCGGCGTTATCAGTTGTACCACCCTAAAGCCAGCATTGACTAGGAATAGGCGTGGTAGCACCTTCTCGCACTACTGTCAGAAAATCGGCTATTTTTGGGATGAGGAGTGGATGTTGGTTCTAGTGACATAGAGCGCTTTCATAGAAATTAGCTATATGAGACCTAAACTATTTTCAGCAAATGTATAACATGAATATTTGTAGGTGCTTTAATCCAGCACAGTTCTTTTATATCATCATGGTGAAATTACACTTCAATCTTTAGGAGCACAATAGTACTTTGCCATGTTGACTTTATTAAAAAGTAACTGACATTCCTCATGGTGCTGTATTTGTTAAGATGCTTGAGGTAACATTTAATCCATTTTTTGTCTCCATTGTACTAAAATAAAAATTTTTAAGTATGTTGTTTTATACCTAACGATTTAAGGCCAGGTGTGCCTAATGAACAAATGCATTACAGCTCAATTTATTAACTCATCTAAGAATATTCAGTCACTGTTGATCGATTTAAACTGCTTTTAGAATAATAAGTATGTAATTTGTTGTTTGAACAATATTTGCAAATGTATGCTGCTTCCCCAAAACAAACTACTTTTAAAGGACGTTTCGTGAACAAAACTTGTTGCAATCAAAATGTGAAATTATTATAGTAATATCTCAATGATCGTAGGTCGCCCCTAGCGTTATACGCTGGTCACACCATGACAACTTCGCTAGTTTATTTGGCTGCAGTAAAACTCCGTATTTCTGCCACATGTGGGTGATGTGTATCGTTCTGTGGGTGTGTTGGTTGTTGTCCATCCGATCCGTTTGGTGAAAATGCAAAACGATGGAATTTTGGTAAACTATTTGCCCGTGCTGCAGCACCTTGGATGTTTAAGGACCATAGGCAATATGAAAATGCTTCACTATTGCCTACGACTTAGGCCAGAGAAATCTATATTTAAATCATTGTCCAAGCAAATTCGCCATTGGTCAGTAGAGGGTGAAGGAGCCACCATGCAGCGTTACAGCAACACACCTTTCTCAGCAGTTCACCATTGCTCCCTCCGATTACCGACTCGTGCTCCCTCTTTATTTCACTCTCTTCCCTCTTTTATCTCTCACAGCCTTCCATGTTCCCATTTGACCCTTCTTTTCTCTCGTTTTTACTAATATCCGATATCCTTTTGTAACTTTTGCTGTAGTGCCTTCTCTAACAGGTTCCTCCTATCTTACCTTCTGTCTTATTTCTATGTGGCATGTTGGACGATCCGTAGAAGGGAAGTCAGATTGAACCAATGCCATCAATGCCACCTAGCTGGGGAGAGCAATTTGCACCTGGGTTGTAATCTGTTTCAGAAATCCAGCCAAAGTTTAACAAGCCCTACAAAAATATTACCACCTCCTATTCACCCACTAATAGAGCATATAATGACAGTACAATCGGATATAAGCATACTTCTGGCATCTACTACTGCAATTAAACCACACAACACATCACTGCCACTCCACAGCTACCCTAATCTACAGCATTAACACTCCACTACCACCCACTACACCCAAACTGCTTTCCCAAGTAGTGAACTAAAACCCAAACACTGCCATCCCTCAGAGTGCGTCATTAATTACCCAAACTACTAAACAGCCACCTCGCTCAGTGAATTGCCACCTCCAACAGCATACTATTACCCTCACTACCACACCTCCATGTCTGTCAAATCACCAAATTACTGCTCAAAACTTTGGACTTTCAAATTCCACCACTGTACTACTAAGCCATGACTAAACTGTCTACCCCACCACTATCATAGTATGTCAACTTAGTGAGCGATCACCATTCAGTATCACACTACCATCCACCACCACTGCACTCCCACTCCCACCACTGTAGTGCAGCTTCATGTTCTTTTTCGACCACTGCACTACACCTACCAAAACACTCTTCCATTCCCACCCTAGCCCTTCACTTCCAGGCCTGCAAAGCACTATCGCATTCAGGGCTGGACTAGGAAAAGCAACCAGATTGCTGCTCGACCGGCCGTAGGAACGGGGGGGGGGGGGGGGGGGTTCTAGCAAGATGCACCGCTTCCGCTTTTGTTACAGTGGGCCGATATTGCAGCACTGCTGCAAAACCAGCCTCTAGTGACAAAACCGGCCCCCACAGGCACAAAACCTGCCCCCACCCCTCCGGCCCACTGGGGAAATACCCGGTGCCCGCTACGGCCAGTCTGGCCCTGATTTCATTCCTACCCTCACCTTGGCAATGCGACTCCCCCGTATCATATTAGCAGTAGAGGTGTGCAAAGTCATAGAATTGTTTACTCTAGAAGATGCATTTTTCTTGTTAGAAATATAGATTTTACGTAAAGTGTGCAGTGGCAGTCTTCCACATGAAAATCAGGACATTTGCAATGTTTTCTCTAAAATGGCAGCTTGCATGATTAGAGGATTTTCCTTAAATTTGTCGTTCATCCAAATCTTTATTCAGCAAAAGCCATAAAAGACAGAAAACACAAAAAGATAAAATACATTCTTTAGCTAAAATTTTTTTTTTTTTTTTTTTAAAGATCCTCGGAATTAACTGGTACACAATTCATAAAATGGAAAGTGAAAATGCGTCATGGTAACAGAATCGATAATAAACTCATACAAAAAGCACCTCATACCTTTCCCTAATTGCCAATGCCCTTCTAATAAAATTTAGAAAGCATTGCAAGTCTCTATTGTACAAAAATTCAGTCAAAACATCAGGCCTTCCTGGTTTTGTCTCAATTTTTATCTACACAAAACGAGGACCAAAAAAGAGAGCCTGTGTTTTGCATATAGAGGGCAAAACATTATAAAGTGACAAGTACTTTGGTTTACAACATTATTTCAATGACATGAGGGTAAATTAGGTGACCATACACATTGTAAAGGGAAAGCAACCTTAAAATGTATAATACTAAATCTAAAAAGGTTAAGCAGCAGTGGAAGATAGGGTTTGCAATCCAGGCTAAATATGGGTCTCAATTATTTGTAGTTGAAACCGTTACATACCTTACAACTGACACCAAGGCCTGAGCTCTCTGTACTCTCAGATCCATACAATGATTGAGGAAGCATTGTTTAACTTCCTCTTTACATTTTAAAGTAATCGCATGAGGATTATCAAACATCTCTTTCAAGCTTATTGCCTCAAACTTTTTCTTCGGGTATGCAATCCAGGGGATCAGAGGAACCCCATCCAGAGACAATCAGATATGCAGGATCTTACCAGGGCAGCCTCCAGGTTTCCTCCAAAGTCTTAGCCCCCAGCATGAATGGGACAAGTCCCATCTGGTCCTCCAAAAAGGAAGGCCTAGCTAAGTAACAGTCCCCTTGGGAGCTGAAAGTAAAATGTGGAATTGTATAAAGATTAGTCATCTCACTAATGGGTTTTTGTCCTAATCTGTGGGCAAATCTAAAAAGTGCCTCGATATTCCTGCTAAGTTGCTGTGCCCTTACCCTTAAAAGAGAATTCCATTTAAAAGAGGAACTAATGAGGATTCCCAAGTAATTAAAATCATTCACCTTCGCAATATATGTTTCCTCCCTGACAAAGTGTGTAGATCTTGTGGTAGGTTGGCCACAGGTCATCATAAATGATTTGGAATAATTAACTTTTAAGTCCAGATCTTCCATATATGAGGAGAAGGAGTCCGATAAGACCTGTAGACCATTTGCTGTGTGGGCAATCAGCACTGCGTCATCCATTTACAGCAAAATTGGGATGGATTGACTACACATTCGGGTAGTGTCCTTTCCTTCCACAGAAAGATGTTTAGAATTCACACTTATGTACAGAAGGGAAAAAAAGGAGCTAGAGTACACCTCTTTCTCGCACTCCGTGTGGATCTAATTTGAGGCTTAGTTTCACCCTTAAGACCACACCCAACCCTGACTGATAAATACTGGTGTAGGCATTTAATAAGGGAGACATGTTCCATCTAAACCCCCATTATTTCCATCAGAACCCAAAGTTTTGATCGATTAATCAGGTCGAAGGTGCTGGATAAATCAATAAACACCAAGTGAAGGACTCTTTTCTTAGCTATTGCATTTTTCCCAGCTATAATATAAAAATGTAAACACTGGTCTATAGTCGCAATGCCTGGTCTGAAGCAGAATTGCACATTGGAAAGAATCTTATTATCTTCAACCCAGGATTCTATGTGTGACAAGAGCACTCTACCTAAGGTCTTCATACTAGAAGCAAGCAGGGAAATTGGTCTGTAACATAATGGTAAATGCAGATCCCCTTTTTTATAAATCGGGACAATTGCAGCAGTTTTCCAAGAATCATGGATTGGGCCCATCACAGCACTTGTGAACACATAAGTTAACAGGGGCGCCCATAGGTCAATATTAGATTTGAAGTTTCCTACAGGAACACCATTTGGGCTTGGCACTTTCTCCAATGCACTTTTCTTGATAGCGCTAGCTACTTCTTTTATTTCTATTAGAGATGAGGGGACCTGGACAGCTAGATCAAACATATTGATGTAATTTACTAAAGGGATGGATAATAAATGGCTGCCACAAGATTGAAACATTTCTGAAAAATGGGACACCCATAGATCCACTGGAAACAGTGTTTATACCTTCGGGGCATCTTGATCTGCAAAAAAAGGGTGTGGTTAATTGTTGCCCAAAATAAGTTATTATCTCTCATCCTAACATCTGCAGAAAGATCCTCCTATGCTTTGGCCCGTATCTCATTCTTTCTCTCCTCAATAATACTTTTATAAGGCCTTCTAACTGCTCTCTCATCCTCTAGAGATCGTGGGTGATTTTTTAATGTTACCTTTAACTGCTTATGCGCAGATGTGCAAGCTGCATTAAGCCATCTATGTAGTGACCTTTCAGTCGCGGGCTTAGTCGAGGTCAGGTTATCAGAAATAGACCTAAATATAATATAAAAACCCACTAGAATGGAGTGACCGCTGCATCTTCCGACAAGCAATTTAAAACAGTATCCATATTCTGAGACACAATCTGTCTATTAAAAGCTTCCAGATCCACCTTAGCCCATCTAGTTTTTATACCCTTATTCTTAGAATACTCTATCTTGTAGTATATATTCCTTGTGGGATTTTTTATCTGATGGTTTAACGATACAATAGGAGGGTTATTGTCAAGCGCGCACTTTGCAACAATTTTGATGTCAAGCAGACGTGGTACCACCTCAGCTATTAAGAAAATAAAATCTATAGTGGTGCCTCTAGCACTACCAGTAAAATTTGGGAGTTTACTTTTCTCCTTACCAACCATGTCACTAGCCATAATTTTATTGTGCTTTAAAATAAAAGCGTTTAGGGCCTCCCCATAAGGCGTATGCTTGAAGTGGGTAAGGTTTTCCTTGTTGTGGTTCATAAAGCCACATACCCTTTTCCCGCTATGCAACATAAGGAAATGTAATAATCCCCCACCTAAATTAAGGCTGCCTTACATTTAGCTTCCTTATAGAATGAATCTAAAAAATCATCAAATTACTCTGTGTCAGCTGTGGAATAATGATTAAAATTATTAGAATAAAAATTTACCAACTAAATATCATACTCGGTAGGAAAATCTAAAAGAGTAACCAGAAAAAAAGAGGAGGACCAACCTTTTGTGGCTAAAATACTGGAATTTGCACTGATATAAAGGTCGCAAGGCCTTCCTGCTGTTGACAGAAGGGCTGGACAGGAAAAGTTCACAGGGGCGGTATCATTCTGCTGATTGGTCTATAAAACAAAAAGCCCAGTTGAAGTGCTTCAATTACCATAGAAATTGTCTCAGATAAATTGAGCATAGACAGAATGTCTTTTGTCATTGCTCTGTCCTTAAAATTAATAACAACACAATTGTTATTATCAAATTTTGGAGTATTGCCATCCCATGATACTCTCCTAACAAGATTAATCTGGTTGTGAGACAGCCCTAGACCCCCCATCCTGCCATTTACACAGTGCACCTCCTTGTTCACCAATTGTTCATAATCCTCATTCAAATCCTTTCTCAGAGGAGAAACACCTTTTAACACCAGCACAAAAGGCGTTGCATGAAGTGGTAGTTGTAGTATGGGAAGCTTTGAAGGAAAAGGCTCTTGAGAACAACCAGATCTATTAGTTGATGAGCCACAGAGCCCTTTAGCTTGCTCCAAGGCCCCTCCTCTCCTGAACAAACTGCATTGTGATCTGCAAACTTACCCCACTACTTCACTTCTAGCCCCGCTTGATTGATTGGGCTTGCCTGTGGACAAGCTAGCCGATTCCAAGTGGAACTGAAGCCCTCTGGATGGCAATGTATTTAAAAGAGGGCCCACGGAGCCAGGAGGCAGTGGCCCTGCGGTCCAACCTTTCACAAGGGCTAGGTTCAAGTTGGTCAATGCTTCCTGAATTTTCACCAAGCGGGCCAGAATTGGGCTCATGGCACCCGTCAAGGATGTTGGAACATGCTTGCAGATCTCCTCTATCAGGTTAGATGTATTTTCCCTCCAGTCCTCTGACTATTACTATCTGTGATTTGTCCTGGGCTTTGTGGACACGTTGAGGCACTAGGGCACTGTCTTTTGGATTTTGTTCCCCCCTCTGCTCTCTTCATCTCCTCGCCTTAATTCTTTGGTTTGCCCTCAATGCCAGATTTTTGGGCATGGGACTGAGTCCTCTCTGGGTAGCCATTATGCTCTACAACAGGAGAAATATCAGGAGTAATCAAAATATCTACTGCCACAATATTCTTATCTTGTATAATCGGGGTTGGACCCTCCTCAATCGTGAAACATCACATGAAGCCTGCGGGGTAAGTAAAACCGGTGGCGAGGACAAGGATAGGCGCTGCTCAGCCAATTTGATTTCCTTACTAATAGCATCCACAGCCCGCTGCAGAAAAAACATCCAGGATGGTACCAGGGGTAGATGCCGGGGGAATTACTTTCTCTTTCTTCATAACAAATAAACTAGTGATCCCTTTCTAAACTCCCAAGTTCAAACAATAGAATCAACAGTACCTTAGAACATTGATAAAAGAGGCGGGTGGTGTGCGCTGAAGATCGCGTTACAGATTCCTGAGGCCCCACCTTAGCCTCGATGTGAGCTGGGAGAATGTAGTCCTGCCCCAGCACCAGGAGCAGCAGGCGATGCGGGTGAAATGCAGGCAGGAAAGCGCTGCCTGTGGTACCTGCGCTGCGGGATGTGGCATGCACTGAAGAGCGCTCTACAGAGTCCTGAGGCCCCGCCTTAGCCTCTGTGCAAGCTGGGGTATGTAGTCCCACCTCAACACAAGGAGCAGCAGGTGATGCAGGTGAAATGCGGGCAGGGAACCGCTGCATGTCTAGTCAAGTAAGCTGCGAGGTAATTATATTGCAAACTATGTCAAATGTTCATAAATAACTGCCACATCAAAAAACTAATGCATCGTGCCTCTCACATTCGCCCTTGTAGAGTCATTTTATCTCAATATTTATTAAGAGACCGGCGGGTATTGGTGTTCTGTTTTTTACCTCTAGTGTGTCCTTGATTTTTCCTTCAATCTCATAACTGGTTTTTATTGCTTGCTTTTGTCTCACCTCCTCCTGATTTTCTTTTTACAATTTGCTTTCTTTTATATTCTTGTGGTTGGTTTTATGGGTTCTTTGTTTTCATATTTAACTTTTTTAACATTAATTTTGGACAGCAGCAGAGGTGCCTGCACGTTTGCTACAGAGAATGTGGTAGTGCTAATAAACTGCATGCACTGATAACACTACCTAATGCTGGCTGCAGACTGGAGTCCTCTGGAGACCTTTGATCTCCTTGAGTGGTATGTCCTCTGGGAAGCATATGGCTTGGTATGCCCCAAATCACTGGAGTCATATCGTCCCAGTGCAAGATTATCCACTGCTGGTAAGACCAGGATGGATACGAAGGTCACTTGCTGCAACACCTCAGCGTAGGTGCTGGCCCAAAGTCAATGTGTTTAATATTTTTTGACATTAATTATTATAACTACTTGTGCATGTGTACTCTCCCACTTTATTCTAGAGTGCAACAGAAGTTACTTAGAAAGATTCCTGGCAAATTCACAAACTTATGGAGAAAAGAGGATGCAAGAAATGCCTCTCACCTGTGGAAGAACTGTGGGGCATATTTATGAGCCCTGTTGCATCGCGCTTGCACCACGCAAATGGTGCAAGTGTGACACAACTCAAAAACCAGATGTATGAAGCCACGCAAGGCCAGGTACATAAATCTGGAGTAACGCAACGCAGCACAAATCGTTGAATTGCAATGCTCTGCCGAAGGGAGGTGTTCAATGGGCATTGTGTGGGTGTTCCCATGCAACTCCCATGGTTTTTGATGCACTTCCTGATTTACCAGAACTGGCAAACCTGGGAATGCACCAAAAAGATACTCCTTCCTAGGGGCAGCGTAAAGCGGATAAATGTCTTTATTTGTCCTCATTACTTCCTCTTTATATGTGTGCTGCATTCTGCAGCACACATAGACAGAGGAATATGACTCTCAGGATTGTTACTGTGCAGGAAGGTGTCCCTTCCCGCACAAAAACAATCCTGCATGCAACACAGGCAGCTTGCACCATTGTGCAAGGGTGCCTGCGTTGGCGCTGGGCAGCCAAAACAGCGCCAGCAGCCTAGGGAGTTAGGCCATCTTTGTGAGGACTCTCCAGTCTATTACAGACAGCGGTAGTGTCTGCCAGAATCAAACAGATTGGCGTAAAGAGGCTACTGCCGCTAAAACATTTCCACCCAGACGTTGGTCCATTGTGCAGTAATGCAGACCCCTAGATGTTTGATTGTGGTTGTGTCCCAACCCGAGTCTTCTAATGCTGCAGGTTTATTCCCCACCTTAAGGTCCAAAATAGGAAATGCGCACGGCTTCTGCCAATTGACCCCCAGAACCACATGATTGCCCTCCATACAGCTCCAAATCTCTGAACCCCCCTTATATCCTCAACTGTGCCTCACATGTATGGCAGCATATCATCAGCATACAGTGATAGATGCACGGGAGCACCATTGCTCCAAAGCCCCTGATAATGAGCACCCTGTTGGAGCATGTTGGTTAGCAGCTCCAGGGCCATTGCAATCAACACTGGAGAGAGCAGGCACCTCAGACGGGTGCCCCTGCCTACTATGTAACTGTCTGATATGATGCTGCCTGTTATCATGTGGGCCATTGTGTTTATTAGCAACCTAGTCCAGCTAATGAACCCACTGCCCAGTCCCATGCCTGCCATTGTAATATAAAGGAAATTCCATGGCAGAGAATCAAAGGCATTTTCAATGTCTATCGACAATGCCACGGCCATCTTGGGGAACGTTGTGGAGTGGTGCAACACCTGAATCAATCGTCTAATGTTATGGAAGATGATTCGCTTAGGGATAAACCCCGATTGGCTGGGGTAGATTAGTTTCTGTATTCAGGGGAAGAGTCTGTTGGCTACTATCTTATTGAGAATCTTGTAGTCTACATTCATTAAGGAGTAGGGCCTGTATGACTCAACCTTCTCACTGTCTCTACCTGGTTTGGGCAGCATCATTACCAGCATGTTACACATTGTGTTCTGCAGCTGCCCGGCCTCCCTAGCTGCGTTAAACAGTGTGGGCAGGCGTGGGACCAGATAGTCTGCTATGGTCACACAAGATTGAATAGGGAGCCCATTCGTGCCAGGCACGTTCCCACATGCAAAGGCCTTGATCACCCCCTGACCTCCTGTTCAGTGATAGCCTTCCCCAATGGGGCCATATCTGATGATGGGAGGTGCTCCAACTGTACGCTGATAACATATTTGTGAATCAATGTTAGCCTGCTGACTGGTGCTCAAAGCTTTTTATAATATTCCAGGAACACTTGATTGATTTCCACCTGTGAGTGTACTACCTCCTGTTGCTCAGTGTGGATGAGGAAGATTGCAAATCCCCTTTTCTCCAGGTTTGCCAACCAAGTAAGGAGCCTGCCAGTTTTCTCCCATTCACCTGGGGCTTTGGTTGGATAGGTGTGGTAATCATAACCCCGCAGATGCTTTATCAAGGTAAATAGAGATACTCACTCCTCTCACAGTCTAGTCTCATTGAAAGGGTCCTCCCCCAAATTTTTCTCCAACTGATGGAGCAGGTCTACCTGCTTCAATATGTCCGAGTTCAGCTGTGCTCAGACTCTGCACATTGTTGCTACACACTGGTGCCGCAACACCACCTCTAATACTTCCCATTCCATTAACTTAGAAGTAGCCGTACCCTCATTCTCCGTAAAGTAGTTATTTATGGTCCCCCCTGTGTTTCTCAAAAGGCCAAGTCCTCCAGAAAAACTGTATTATGTTTCCAACTAGGAATTAGGAGTCTGGGTGTGTTCTAGTTAAAGGTCAGCAGTCATGGGGTGTGGTTAGAATGCATCCTGGCTAGGTATTCTGATGCTCACACCCTTTCTTGTGATAGTGCATTGCACAGGAACCTATCCAGTTGCACATGTAGTAAATGTACACTCAATAGTAGGAATACTCCTGGGGGATAGAGTACTCACCACGCATCTAGTAAATCTCACTTACTACCCATTCTCGGAACCTCTGGGTGCTTTTATGTGGAGCTGCACTAAGCAGAGTGGAATGTGATCTATCAAGAGTGGTATCGCAATTATAATCCCCTCCCACCACCAAGGGGTAGTGAAAACTCTTTGGCAGAATCAGGGCTAGGCTGTCCAGGAAGGCACACTGGTCTACATTTGGTGTGTATACTTTAAGAAAAGTGACATCCCTCCTGTCCAGTTTAACCACCAGGAGTATGTACCACCCTTTACCATCCACCATCTCTATTTCTCTATTTGGGGCTTAAAGAGGACCCCCGGGCAGATCCATATTAGAATCCCCACAGCAAATGTAGACTATGTTGTGCAATACACTTTACCTCGCCGGTGTTTTTGCAATGCTTAGCCCTCAGCTCTAGGCAAGTGTGTTTCCTGGAGAAAGGCCACTTGGACCTTCCGCTGTTTGAGGTACACCTGTACATTTTAGCGCTTACACAGCAAGTTAACAACTCTTAAAGTCCATTTGATAACTCTTACATGCATTACATGCATGTTGGAAATTACTTTTATTGCAGGGTTACCCCCAACTTTTTGCCTTCCTCCTCCTCATTTTCTGACACTCTTTTTGTTGACTTTAGGACTATGAGCACTTTACCATTGCTAACCAGTGCTAAAGTAAATGTACTTCTACCCTAAAACATGGTGACATTGGTGTATACCTGATTTTTGTTTGCCTGTAAGTCCCTTGTAAAGTTGTATACCATATACCCATGGCCTGTAATCTAAATGCTACTAGTGGGCCTGCAGCACCATTTGTGCCACCCACACAAGTAGCCTTTCAAACCTTTCTCAGGCCTGCCATTACAAGGCCCGGTTGTGCAGTTTACTGCCACTTCGACTTGGCATTTAAAACTGCTCAACAAGCCTTAAACTCCCCTTTTTTGACACATAGGCCACCTGTAAGGTAGGTCCTAAGTGACCCTAAGGGCAGGGTGCTGTCTAACTGAAAGACAGGATATGTACTTTTAAGCTTTTCGTGTCCTGGCAGTGACAAACAGCTAAATTCATTTTTCACTGCTGTGAGGCCTACTTCTCTCAAAGGCTAGCAGTGGGGATTCCTTGAACACTTTTTAAGCTGTAATTCCTGAGCAGAAAGGAGTAACTACATCATGTTTCATATCTTTGGAATGGTGGTGATAAATCATTTTTAGTGGTAAAGTTGGATTTGACATTACCATTTTAGAAATGCCACTTTTATAAAGTAAGACATTTCTCTGCTCTAAACTTTGCTCTGTGTTCCTGCATCCTGTCTCTAATACAAGTCTGGGCTGGGCAACAACTACACTTTTTGCATTCCCGCTAGACAGCCACAAACACAGAAAGGGCTGGGTATGACAAAGGACTCATCTGCATTGATCTGCATTCTGATAGCCTTCCTGGGCAGGAAGGGGGAGAGGTGGCTCACACTTACATCTGAATAGTCTGTGCCCTGTCCTCACACAAAGGGCTGATTACCCCCCACAGAAAGTCCGGCAGACAGGACTGGGTTGAAAGAGATCCTTGTCCACTTCAGAGAACTCCTTTGAAGTCACCCCCTGCATTAAAGGCACTTTTGGATGTAAGTACCAGGGCTCTGACCCTACCAAATCAGTACACTACTGGACCTGGGAAGAACTCTGCTGGATTAAAGACTGCTGTGCTGTAAGGATTGCCACTTTGCTGTGACTGACTGTTCCTAGGAACTGCTTCTCTGCTTTGCTGAGCTGCCCTGCTGCCTGCTGATCTCTGCCCTCCTGAGGACAAGGACTGGACCCATCTCACTTGAACCCAGAGTGACTCCAAGGGATTGCCTCCTGTGTTCTGAAGTCTCAGGGACACAACATAGTTCTTGCAATCCTGCTGGTGCTGCTGGACTCTGCCATCTGTGAGTCCTACCCTTGCCCGAGGTTGCCTGAGGTGCCACCTCCAGTCCTGGGTCTCAGAAGTGGGTTCTGCAGCTGATTTCTGCAAAAACCAATGCATTGCCTTGATTGCCTAAGAATTTCCGCCACATCGCCCTCCCACACTTACGCAGAGGCTGCTCGATGATGATGGATCCACAGCCTGCACGAATCAACAGTGACACTCTGTGCGGCTCAATGATGACGCATTGCATTCACTTCAACGGAGCTTGACGACAACGCAGGACCCCCTTTACGGGGCTCTACAATGAAACAGTAGGCTCTCTACATTGACAAAAGAGTCATTCAAGGTATTTCTTTAGAGGGACCTGTGTGGGTCCTGTAGCAGGCCTGCCCTCCATCGCGTTTGGTCTGAACTATGAATTTGCACTGGTCCCTCGCAACCTCAAGTAACCTTTTGACCGCTAGTGACTTTTAAGCACTATTTTATAATTTAATCTTTAAAAATTCATAGCTCGTCTTCTACTTATTGGATTTTTGTTGTTTTGGTCTTGTTTTACTCAAATAAATATTCTCTATTATTCCAAACCTGTGTGAAATCTTTTTGTGGTGTTTTCATTTTGCTACTGTAATTTAAGTGTTGGAAAAAAACTTTACACATCGCATCTTAAGTTAAGCATGACTGCTCTGTGTGAAGCTACCAGAGGGTGAGCACAGGTCGATTTATGGTGTGTATCTGAGCTACTCTGACTAGAGTGGTGGTCCCTACTTGGACAGGGTGCAACCCTCTGCCAACTAAAGACCCCATTTCTAACAATGCATTATTAACAGCCATAACCGCAAATATGTCACGTCCCATCATCAGCGAGACCCTTCCATAGTCCACAGCCGAACCTGCCTGACTCTCTAGCAATGGGCAACAATAGAACTCAACTAAACATGGTCATAATGAAAACATGCCCAACTCCCCCACCCGTGGCTGAGGAAATGAAACAACCTGTTCAAACCAATGCACCTTTCTATAGCTGTGCATTTGTGGCCAGGACCTGCCCACAAACCAGGCAAGCAGATCCCTCTCCACCTGTGCATTCAGGGGGGTGGTGATTGGGCCGTATACACTGTGAGCAACTTGCCCATGGTCATGTTGCTTGACAGTGTACCCAGGACTGCCGCACGCCCGGTCCCCCACAATGATGTACATTATCAACCATTGCCCAATGAAACAGTTAATTTGTGTACAAATATTCATCTTTAGGTCCTTCCAGTGGGGTAAAATATGATACTCCATGTCAGATTATTTCATTGGTAGTCGATCGGGTTACCCTGGGCAGCCGGCCGCTGCATTCAAAATCCACCATACTGCCCTCCTCCTATTTGAATATTCCTGTTCTCCTGATGTGTTGCTGTCATTGCAAAGTCTGACTGCTGCCAGCACCGTGCTCCTCCACTCCATGGATACCTGCCTTTGTGGTGGGGCCAACCAACAAATGTTTCTTAATCAGTTGTTTCTTGTACTGAGCGCACTTTTGTGCCCAGGACCTCTAAGGACCTCCTGCCTTGTCACGCCATATTGAGTGTCCAGCCAGTGTGAGACCTCCTGTGGGCGTTCAAAAAAGTGTGTTTTGTCCCCTGCTTGGATCAGCGGCTTGGCCGGGAAACGCAGCACAAAGTGTATGTCCAGTGAGCATAAATGTCTCTTTACAGGTACAAAGGAGGCCCTCTGTTTTTAACTCTAGCCATAAAATATAGAAATATAGAGACTTTTGAGTTGTTAATCATGAACTATCCCTTTTCCTGTGCCACCTTAAGAAGGAAATCCCTGTCTCTAAAGTGCAGCAGGTGGGCCACCACTGGGCGCAGGGCACCCTAAGGTCGAGGGGGCAGTGCTGGCACTCTATGCGCCCTCTTCATAGTGTAGAATTTGGACACAACCTCAGGAGCCACCACCTCCTGCAGCCAGTCCTCCTGGAAAGAAAACATGGACGGGCCTTTTGGCAGGCCTATCATGCATATATTATTGTACAGAGGCCAGCCCTCTTGATCCTCTATGCTCTGTTCCAGGGCTCTGATGCAGGCATCCAACTCGGCGTGCCTCTGATTGAAATCGGTGGCCATCGGTGCCAGGGTGGTTGCCTCCCACTCAAGTTGTGAGACTTTGTCTGCCATTATCTGGTGGTTGGCATGTAACAGCCCCACATCCACTCCCAGTGTGTCTATCTTGTGATCAAGGAGATCTCTAGTGGTGTCAATAGCTGCTAAGATGATGTCTAGTTTATCCATCACAGGCACGCTGCCCTCTGGTGCCTGGTGATCAGTGTTCAGGGGGGTCATTGTCACACTTCACAGCAGGAGCCCCAGGGTCCATTCTCCCCATGACTGGTCACAGGTGCTTGCCATGGATGCAATAAATGGTTAATCACTTTCCCCACAAGCTTCAACCTGGTGCGTAAGAACATTTCAGGGGACTCCAGCACCGACAGAAGAAGTCTCCACGGTAAGGAGGCAGGGGAAACTACTGCTTTCCAGCTCTAGGCAACCACGCCACTTCCAAGGCACCCTCCCTTGTCTGTCGGGAGGGTCATTTCTTATCGCCTCCCTGGGCCGTGCCTTTGACACTTAACACTCCTCACCTCAGGCTGTAATGCACTTAGGCTTCTTGCTCAGTAATTGTGGTGCTCCTGTCTGCCAGCCCTCCGTCAGCACTTTGTCTTCCACTCTACACCAACGTCCTTGTCTAATGCAGCTAACCCCCAAATAGAGTTCTCTCCCAGCCAGGCTCCCACAACAACAGGGCACCTTCGCTCCTCAACGGCAGCCGAGCGCAGCCCATTGGTCCCTCCTGGCCCAATTTGGGATGACCACTGGGCAGGGCAGCGGTCTCTGTGTGCCCCTCATCCTCCCCCTCACCAGGGCTATCAACTGGAGGAGGAGGGGAGTCCATGCCACCTCACTGGGAGAGGGTGAGCATTCCAGACTCGCCTTGCATGGCATTGGAGCTTTCCTCAATTTTCCAGCGGACCTTCTACACTGCCACTTGGGATACGGCTGCTCCAGCACTCCTTTGATTCCAGAAGCCCTGCAGGAAACAACTGCGCTCTTTTTTGCTGTCCCCTTCATTCTGGGGTTCTCCACACTCAGCAACCCCCGAAGGCTGAGGATCATTGGGCTACGCGCCACATGAGGGGCCCAGGTGAGCGGCAGCCCAGGAGCTCTGCACCGCATGTCTTAGTCCATCACCATCTGACTCCATTTTCCTTGAACTAGCAAATATGTATTACTAATTTTTAGGTCTCGCCTACGCAGCGCGCATGCGCTGAATAGGCAAAAAGACCTTTTGGAATCGCTTCGGCTTTTCAGCCAAAAACGTGCACGCGTTCCATTGCCTACAATGGCAACGCGTGCACGTTTGGCAATTCACTTGCGGGAGCGAGCGGCGCCATATGGTAGCAATTATCGCTCCTGGCGCCGCTCGATCCTGCAAGGGAATCGCGCAGGCCCCCTCCTCTCCCCCCTCCCCCTGCTGCCGTGTGCGCTTGTTTTTTTTTTTTTATGGCTTGTGCCCTGATTGTATTATAGCATTTATATAGTGATTCATACCCTATTGCGAGGTGCCGAAGCACATATGTTCTAAAAGCAAAGGGTACCGTGCTTCCCTTATGCTCTCCCCGTTGGCTGGGTGCCCCCCTGCCCCTCAGACGGGACTCCCTGGCACCGAAGTCCCGCGCTTTGCCCATGGCGGGAGTCAGATGCGGTCCCCGGCAGTGACTCACTGGCCCCGGACTCTGCAAGGAGGCTCTGCATCCTGCGTCGCGCTCTCTTCGACCATCAGCGGACTCCGAGGCTGCAACGAGGCTGGGCTGAGCTCCTCTGCAGGTCAGTGCGCCCCGTGACACCCAAACACTAGCGACCCTCATTCGGAATGCTTCACTTTACTGCACTCTCTTTAGTTAACAGAAACCACCACTGCCTTGCTGTAACCATAGAAAATACTCTGTCGGTGCCGTGCATTTTATTATCAAGTTTAAAGTAAACCAGCCGCGTAAGACCTGCCACGTTAACTCTCATAGCGACTCGTCATGCCCACGCTTCCTCTAACGCCTCAGGCGAGGCTCCTATTCACGTGTGCATGCTATACATATGTACTCTGCCTTCTGAGACTGATCCTGCTGCGCCCACAGCCTGCACCTGCCGCTCCTTCTGTCACACACTCTTGTTTCAAACACGCAAAGAATGTCCATGTAATCCCAGGGCAGCAAACCCATGCACTTCACTCTCGTTGAAAAGGTACTTTTCAACAAGTAGCTTTCTTGAGTTTGAGATACAGTTTTTCCATGCATTGATGTGCTCGAAAGCACAGAGGATGCAATGTATTAAAGGCAAAGCGACACCTCCCTTGCCGCAGGGCGGGCTTCAAGACTTTGCGCTTCTTGTCGGATGTTTATATAGTGTAAACAAAGAATGTTGTAACAAATCCGCTCCCATCTTTAGTAGCTCAGCAGAGCACGTTTTATGTACACAGAAAGCTGTGCACTTTCGAGCTTTGCATGTAAATGGATGGCGCGTTACATACTAATGGATGTGTATGTTTGATATACGCATTTAACTGAAAGCATTCTTGACTAATCTGGAACTGGTTAAAGGCGTTGGTCACAAAAAAGTCATGCATATCAGACTAGATTCATGTTTGGTATTTGAAAATTATAGCGATGCGTGCCCAATGTAATGTATAAAGTTTATAAAAACGTATATCAAAAGGGCAATTTTCTGTACGAACACAGCAAAAAAAACCTGTCTTACTACATTCTAAGGAGCCAATTTGACGGCTCATTTGGTAACCAAACAACCTCAATGCAAACTCACAAGCATAGGAAACCTCTTCAGCTGTGCCAGGCCTGCGTAGAATGTACAAGCCATATTTCAGACACCTCACTCCTACCAACCGAAATGTGCATGGACAAGTGCTTTGTTCCAAAGTTTGGCACATAGTCGATATAAATGAATTCATTATATGTGACTTGTCGCTGCAGCAGGGCGGAGGTTACTGCACTGTTATAGAACAACGAATGTAGTGCTAGTTTACCAGATGAGCGGTGTTTAATTTAGACAATTGGCTTGTGTTTCGGGTCCACATGCTAAAATACATCAGGAAATTTAACATCATTGTTAGAACTCACGGAAGCCTGCCATGAACATTCCAGACTGGGGAATCATGTACAGGAAATATTCGAAATCCGCAATACTCTGTAACAATCCACAAACATATGCTCAAGTATTGCAAAACCCAACTGTTTGACACTCCGTGAAATATGAACCGGTGTACTTAAAAGTAAGGCATCCTCAGATTTCAAGTCCATTTGTTTTTAGGAAATGACTCCTCAATGTGCTCAACCCAATTATTTTTTTTTTATAAACAACTTGATTGGCATTTTGTAGATATATAAAACAAAAAGCAGCAGGTACAATTACTTCAATGTTCACAGTGAAAGTATTCTTGACCAGTAATAACTAAACTAATTAAACAAAGATTACAATGAATCTTGGAACTGTGCCATAACAGCACTAAATATAAGGTGGGGTTGGCATCTTTTTAGGTCTCTTTTACTCTCTTTAACTTCCTGTGACTCTTGCTCTCTCACTCTGCTCTACTTTTCGTCGTGCTCTGTGACTGCTTTTCTAACACTTTAGTATAACTTTTCAACGCAGTGTACAGCAGCCACAATGCTCTACAACATAGTTTAAAAACATTGGTAAAGCCAATAGCTCTGGCTAAACACTTACAAGGTCCCAAATGCGAGACCTATTGGCTATGCCAATGCTTGTTTACATTTGCTCACAGTGATCAATGAAACTTGTAAGTGCCTTTTTTGATGAGTGCCACAGCTTATTCCACTGAGGGGATAGAAAACTATTGCTGCTGATAGAGGCAAGTTGTTTATTGTTTTTTATTTTTAGTTATTAATCAATCAACACGCATCATAGTTTTCATATTTTTCCAAAACGTTTGCCAAATTAACACTATTTCAGAACTTGCAAAGTTTAATAAAAAGAAAAAGAGGTATGGAAAATGTGTGTGAATGTTTGGGCGTTTCCACTGCCACTTAGCACTGCAAAACGCTGGTTGGCAGACAGACTTCAATTACTCACTGGGGATGGCCCAGCCAAAAAGAAATATGTCTTCCCACTCTCCTATAGCAAAAGCGATTTCTTTTCGTGGCAAATTTGTTTCCCAGTGCCACTCACAGGGCTATGGGCAGCCATGAGTGAAAGTGGGAACAAGAATTCCTGGCAGCCCAATGTCCATGTGATTTAGGGCTCCGGGTATATGTTTATGGCTTTTTTATGTGCATAGTGCATATTGTACAACTTAATTACTTCTATGAACTTTTAAAAAGAAAAGTCATGTATGAGTTGTTCAATTTGTTGAAGTGGGGAACAGGAATTAGAGGAGGCCCAAGGCAGCCAGGATGCATTTTACTTGTCTACCAATGCAATCCATGCATCATCCTATAATGGGAGAAATATGTGTAAACAATAAATTGCAAACCATGCAAACATAGATTCAAAAAACTTAAAAGCATAAAACTTGTACATAACACAAATATCTATGGAATATAAAAAATGTAATGATAAAAAACTCAAAGCGTTACCACTACATTTCTGTACTGCACATATAAATACCCTTAATCAGCCCTATATGTTATCCACTTGTTAATCCTAACCCTAACTTTGTTTTCTCTTACATCATCCTATACCCTCTTTTGATTCTTCCATTTTACTGTGGGGAATGCAGCCCATGTCACCCTTCTCCTGTAGCTACTACTTATGCCATCACTCACACCACGAGTTACACTTTCTATTACCCTAACACAACTGACACCTAACCTGACTACGCGAACATTAACGCAGAAATAGTTATTTGTAGAACTACACAGCAAGGTACAAAAAGGCACTGTTAAGATTATCCGTCGGCAGAGAGATGTGGGCTGGGTAGGATAAGAGAATGGAATAAGCAGTCTGCTCTGTTTTTACAGTCACAAATCCTTACTGTGTTGGGAACAACTAATTTAGTGCCTTTGTTCTTCCTACCATGTGTCCACCACCACCTGCTGCAGTGGAAGGGCCAGGAGTGACTGCTGCAGTGGTGGGCCAGGGCTGAACATTCCAAGCTGCTGCAGTGTGAATCATACAAGTGGGCATGACAGGTTAGGCACACCAATCATGGAAGGAACCTGACAGTTATGCAATAACTTAGAGCATTCACCTCCTTGTATGTATGTAATAGTCAGTTTTTAGTTTGCCTTCAAAGATTCCCAACACAGGCATACATTACCAAAATTGCTGAATCTGTCCCTCAATAAATACATAAAGTACACTTACTTTAATTGATGTAGAATTTCGAAAACCCTGTAGTATTACAGACACCAAAATGGTGCATTGTCTCAATAATCGGCGTCTGCCCACAGATCAGTAAAGCGTGAACTCCTTTATACTTAAAAGGACCTGGAGAATGAGTTGAATGAGATTAGAGAAGCAGGAAAAATGGGGAGCTCCAAAAAACTCGAAACAGACCGGTTACAAGTTTATTTTGTAAAATGGAGCATAGATCGGTGGGCAAAGTTGCAATACATCCCTACTCTCACACAAGCAACGTGTTCTGATGTCATAGGTCATATAACAATTAATTATGTTATATCTTCATGCATTATCATTTAACCACTGACAAGGCATGTGAAATCGACTATTTAGATTTCTCACTCTGTGACTACAGAAGCCAGAAAAACAGAGCTACTCCCTCAATATCCAACCAGGCAAAAGCAATCAAGGGTGGGGTTCCAGGTGTGGTACCTAGGGCTAGATGTACTAAGCAATTTACCGATTACACACATACTTCGATACTTTTCTGAAACAACTAAAGCCTTTTTAGGAGTTGGTAAACTTTTGACCACTCCTAAAATGGCGCAGGAAAGGGATTCTAATTCTGCGATTTGAAATGAACATGTTCTAGGCGTCCCTTCCAAACTGTAAATCTGTATATCAGGTATCAATGTTTTGCAACCATAATTCAGTTGCAAAACATTACAAAATTACGGACTTCTGAGATATGGTGGTAATGCAATTGCAAAAGTGAAGAGTCCCCTTGGGACTACTTCCCCTTTGCGAATCCTAAAAAAAGAAGTGTTCGGGAGTAGACAGTAGTCCAGGGGGGAACTGGCAAATATTAAAGAAACTTTTTATAAAAAGAAAACATTTTAAAAGCAGTGTAATTTCCTTTAACAAAAATGTTCTGCAGTTAAAAAACTTTCTTTCTTGAAAGGTAATTAATTAGTCACAAGGAGGTCTGCTGACCCTAGCACTCCACCATTCCTTTGACAGCCTCCAATTTGGAGTGGGCTGCAATTTGCGACCTACCTCATGAATGGTTCTAGGTTGGCTTGTGATCCACTTGGAAATCCTTTTTTGGGAACCAATGTATCCGTACATAGGTTGGTTTACAAGCAAAGGTCTGGTTGCAGAATTACAGGTTAAATTTTGCGACCAGTATTTGCGGCATAATTATACGTACATCTGGCACATATTTCTTTCAGGAAGAATCTGCATCAAGTGCAGCGGCTAATGCTCATGGCAATTATCCAATTTCATCTTTTTTCAAGCGTATTCTGAAGCAAGGGTGGTTGGGTACATATTCCCAAGGTCTGGTGAAAAGCAGTTCATTCAGTTTAAAAAACACCCATTGGTCTCTCTTTCTGTTTCTAACATCTAAAGGTTCATTGTTAAGCTATGTGGAAGATGTCAGACTCCAGTGTGGACTGTAGTGAGTTTTTGGATGTGCTGGGACTTTGTTCCAGGAGTCATTGTGGACAGTGCAAGGAGTTTTGAATGTTATCCTTGGCTGTTCTGGAAGACAGCTGAGTGCTTTCCTGGCTTGTTTCATGTTTTCTCAGTTACAAGAGTCTAGACATAGGGCCTCATTTATATTTTGTCTGGGCCCTGAACCCCACTCCTTTGGTGGAGGAAAACCCACTGTTGTTAGATCACTGCCTGGTATAAGTCTTTTTGCCGTCAATGCATCTGCCAGTGCTGAGGATGCACTGACAGCAGTAGAGAAAGCTGAGCAGGTTTAATGTTTGCTTGGCTTCTTCCAAAGCAGGCAATGTTTGAGAAACACTGAAACAATAGCCCTGATGAGCAGGGAACTTTCTTCCTGTGCATTGAAGCTATTGTTTGTTTTCCCTTGCAGGAACCACCTTGCTTCCTCCAAAGACATTAAAATATGTATGCAAGTGGAACAGGTATATGTTGAATAGAAGGGTTGAAGGGCTTGATATGCACTTGCTTGATTTGACGGAAATGAGATGAATGGATTCACTTTAAGGTCATGATTCACAGGCCAATATATTCTAATAGTAATTTCTGTAAAGTGTCATGGTCTGTCGTGTTATAATATACAGAGAGGATGAGGCCATTAATATAGGGTGATGAGGAAGTCTTCTATAATGTAAACAAGTCGACCTGTGTCACTCAAGTGGGTCTGAAGCTGGTGCAATGTGTGTAGTGCATAATTAACCTTCATGTGTTTTTAAAGTTGCCTAGTATTGAATTTTCCTGGAATTTAGGTGAGTTCAAGCAGATTAGAAAATTTGCTAGGTTGTTTGGATTTACTGTTGTTTTTAAAGAAAGGAGGGATGTTGGTCTGTTTTATTGAGCACTTAGTGATTCCCTTGGACAGGGATGCATTTAATGTGTTAGAAAAATTAGCCATCAATGTGGGAAAAATGCTTTGTTTATGTTGCTAGACATGGTTGAGATTTATTGCTGGACACTTTAAATTATTATGCTCAGATGGACATCTTTTCTTCTAATGTTGTTTTGAAAGAGGGATTTGCAAAAAAGGAGCTGAAGATTTCATCTGTTTAATTGGGTTCTTCCTTGGTTCTTTTGGATGTGCCTTTTTGGATCTTTTAATGGCCTTTAGAAGAACCATTTTATACATTGAGGGGCATATGTACAAGGAGGTAACGCCGCTTTAGCGGCACTTTTCCGACGGTTTTGCGGCGATATTTTTATCGCCGTATGTACAAGCTGTCGCTAACCTCTGTTAACAGCAGTTTTCCAGCAAAAACGTCCATTTTAAAGATCGCCACTTCTGTTAGCGATAATGACATGCAAGGGAGGCGTTCCCGTGCAAAAATGGCCGCTAACCCCACTTCGCGATATTTACAAGGGAATTCTTGAAGTGTGGAAGACCAAAAAAACTGCCTCTAACTGCAGTTAGAGGCAGTTTTTTAAGACCAGAAAATAGCTGGTCTTAAAAATGGAGATAACACTTGGGGCCTCATGTCAGCAGGTTTTGGTGCTGGACCGCGCTCCACGCAATGTTGCTGTGCTGCCCTGCGACAAAACTACAGGGCAGGAATGCGCACCATCAATAAGATAGTGCGCATTCAAGGGCCTCACTCATGAAAAGTGTTGCAGCGCAGCGACAAGACAGCGTTGCAACACTTCTCACTACGCCCTTCTTGCGACACCATGGATGCGCTGGATTCACTGGACAGCACTCCATGTCGCAAGTAATGACAGATACGTCTGGAATCCTGACATATCTGTCAGCGCTAAAGTCACACATTGCTGTAGTTGTGTCACAAGCATGACGCAACTCCAGCAATGCATGGAGCCAGCCTACCCCTGTGGCACTGCGTCACTCTTACCCCTGCCATCAGGCAGGCGTAAGGTACTGATGCAGTGCCGTTCTTGAGGGGTGCCTGGGTGTCGGGCAGTTGGAGATCCATCGGTGGCGGTTGCACGATGCGGTGTCATCGTCTGTAAGCGTTGGCGGAGTGGTGATGCTGAGGGAGTTGAGGAGACGTTCTTCGGTGGCCTTGATCCAGCTGCGAGGGGGGGCGATGATGGCGGTGGTGTACAGTGGGCATGGTGAAGACGTGATGTGTACAATGATGGTCGGTCCAGGAGAGTCCGGTGGTGTGGCTGTAGTTGAAGTTCACGCTGGCGGAGGAGACGTGCTTGACCGTGTGTCCTGCTATGTGGCTTGCTGCGGTGACTAGCTGCTTGAGTCTGATGTTGGAGAGCTTCCCCAGGAGGGGGTGGTGTTCTGGTCGCTGGGGTTGTCCAGGTGCAACTTGAGTTCACCGAGAAGGATGTCGTCAGTGGATGGGAGAGCCTGGGGTGCAATGAGGTCTACAATGGTATCGGAGAATGGGGCTCCATGGCACGGGGGGCCTGCAGATGAAGGTGCCGCAGAGGATGGGCTTGGGGTTGGTCCAGATCTGGAGGTTGAGGTGTTCCTTGGTCACCGTTGGGTCATTAGAGTGTGTGGTCAGTCGGAGTGTGCTTCTATAGGTGATGGCAATGCCTCCGCCTGGACAGTCAGGGTGGTCCTTGCGGGTGATTCAGTAGCCGTCATTGATGGCAATGGCGATGTCCAGCCCAGAGCAGAGGTTGGTCCTGGCAGGCAATGTGGCGTCAAGGGTTGATGGCGATGAGGGTGCTGGCGTCGTAGCGGTGGAGTGTCTGAGAGGAAGGGTCCTTGGTGCTGAGCGTGGTCCAGGGGCAGACGGACGCACATGGGCTTGCCTATGGCTTGCCTTTGGCATGGGAGACGTCCATTACAATGCAGGCATTACATCGTAATGCCTTTACAACGCTACTCCAACAACGCAGGTGCCTTTTACATCGCATTCCATTACAAGACATTGTGAGGTCAGTAATGGGGTATTTTTAAGTTTTAGGGTGGGTATGGGTTTCGTGTGTCGGAGATGAAATTTGGGGTGTATTATGGGATAAAATTTGAAATTTGAGGTGTGTTTTGGAGTCAATTATGAAAATTGGGGTGTGCATTTGGGTCAAATATGATTTTTAGGGTGTGTTTTGGGGGCTCAAAGATGAATTTTAGGGTCCAGTGTTTGCTTTGGGGTGCAAGGGTTAGTTTTAGTGTTGCACTCACTGAAGTGGGAATAGTCATTTTTACATCTCCGCTATCCAACACCTTCCCAACTGTTGCAATATGCCTAGTATTAGTATGCATTGTAATGGAATGCGATGTAATGGAATGCGTCGTAACTTCATATATACCTTTGGCACACCAGTGGTACGCCCGCTGCGCATTGCTGCACAGCGGCCACCATTGAGAAGTGCTGCGGGGGGGACTGGACAGCTGGGAGGTGGGAAACGCCAGAAAGAACACTGGATGGGGCGTGGGCGCATGGGTGTGTGTGTAAGCGGGTGTTGTAAATATTTAAATGAGAGAAATCTTACCTCGAGGCTGGGTCCTGTGTCTTCGTTGCTCCTGCTCTCCTGAGTCTGCTTCCAGGAACAGGAAGTAAGCAGCCAGGCTCCCTCCCCTGAGCCAATCACAACGCTGCAATGCAGCGTTGGGATTGGTCATTGGCGCCGGGACAAGGAGTTCGGCCAGGGGCTGGAGGGGTGGGCATGTTCTCCATGCAGACTGTAATGCAGCCTGCATTGTGAACAGGACAATGTGCATGACTGCTTTGGGCGGCCTGAGCGGGCCGACCAAACAGTCACTGCGCACTTGAGTGGCCATGCCACTCCGCCCCTGCCCTGCTCTGTGAGTGGAGCTGCCCTACCCACCCTCCTGCCCGCAAAGGAAACATGGCACGATTACATCAGGAAGTTATCATCATGTGATGATTTTTCCTCTTCTTGCACTGCTTGAAAGCAGGGTGGCGATGCTCTTCCACCATAGCGGATGAGCCGCCACTGGGGGTGCGTCATCTACAGGTGCTAGGCCTGGGCGACTCGACCCCCGGGCCTCCTCCGCTACGCGTCCCACCTTCTCCTTTCCTAGACATTGACACCGTGGCGCAATCCGCTGCACTCTCTCCAAATCTGTGACTCAGCCAGAAGGAGCCTCAGCCAGGCAGGATTTCACAAGCCAGGGTACAGCAGTCGCCGCAAGTCCGCTGGGGAACTTCCCGATGCAGGTGATGCAACAGGACCCCCTTATGCGTGAAGATGCAGCGCTCCCACCACACAAGTTTGGCGCAGCTCATGGGCCTCACCCTCCACAGGGTCCAGCCAGCGCAACATCATCAGGCCTGTGATGCAGAGAGGCGCCGCCCACCGTTGGTAATATCCTACATGCACCCTGGTGTAGTGGTGGATTGTAGTATGCGATGCAGACCTCCCTACGTTGGTGCGCAGGGGCGCCTCTACCATTTACAGCTCCAAGTGGCTCAAGGTGGTCTTCTCACACAGGTCAGCAACGTGTCTCCATGCGACCTGCCAGACTTCCCCGCCAGGCACGGGCGATCGCCGTGCCTCAATGTCTACTGCCACGGCTCATCGACTCCACAGCACCTCCGCATCCCACTCCAGGCTCCAGACGCAGGTCCAGCGAGGCATCCAGGCTCCAGACACAGGTCCAGCGAGGCATTCAGGCTCCAGACGCAGGTCCAGTGAGGCATCCAGGCTCCAGACGCAGGTACAGCGAGGCATCCAGGCTCCAGACACAGGTCCAGCGAGGCATCCAGGCTCCAGGCGCAGGTCCAGCGAGGCATCCAGGCTCCAGACGCCGGTCCAGCGAGGCATCCAGGCTCCAGGCGCAGGTCCTGCGAAGCATCCAGGCTCTCATCCTGGTCATCCTGGATGTTGGGTGGCTTGAGGGGGTTGTTGATGTGTCCTGCACTTGGCCCTCGCTGCTCCATTCTGCATTTCATTGTTTTTTTTGCCTATTTCTATTGGAGGTCGACTGATAGGCTATTTTTTCCAATAGAGGCAAAAAAACTCACGTTGGGCTGACTAACGTGCGTTTTTTTGCCGCTAATGGGCCTTTTGTTGGTTTTTGCCCACTAACGCCGGAATTCCTATCGCCATCACGCTAATGTTAGGGGCAGTTTTCACCGCTGATCCCTGAAGCTATCGCCATGTAGCGACATCTTGTACATACGTCGCTAACAAGGCGATAGTTTTCAGTGGTACACAGTGGTAAGTAAACTGCTGCTAACTAGCGTTAGCGGTAGTTTTTGCCAGTCCTTGTACATATGGCCCTGAGTTTCATCCTTTTCTAACTGGATTTTTACCACAGGCGCCCCAGGTTACAATATTCACATTTCAGGTTGTCAAGCACTTCAAAATTTAGTTGACAATTTGAACTTCATACACAGTTTTCTCAATTGAAGAGGGTGGTAGCAAAATGGCAATGGTATTAGTAAAACATTGATGCAGGTTAGCCAGTAGTGTCTCTGGGTCTGATGTAGTCTGCAGGCAAGGTGTCTTGTGACTTTTATTGTAAGTCTCCTTAAGTGCTGAGTTATGTTATGTTATTGGTCTTTTTATAGTGCGCTAATCTCCCATGAGGGTATCCTGGTGTTCTGAAGACAGTGTGTGAGACCTGACATGGAGGATTACTCAAAAAGCTAGGTGTTCAGCTTCTTGTAAAAGTCAAGAAGAGAGAAGGGGGCTCTGGTGTGTTTTCAGAGTTCGCTCCAGGCTTAGGAGCCAGGTATGAAAAGGCACAGTCCCCTGCTCTGCTTTTGTGCATGCGTGGGATGTGTGCTAGTGAGAGACGAGCATAGTGGAGGAGTGTGGAAGGTTGGTGGACATTAATGTGGCTATTCAGGACAGCAGGGCCCATATTGTGGAATGCTTTGTATGTGTGGGTGAGAAGTTTGATGTGTGTGAGTTTGTGTATTGGGAGCCAGTGGAGTTCCCTGAGGTTGGTGTGATGTGAGCTCAATGTGCGAGGTTGAGGACTAGTCTGGCTGCTGTGTTTTGAATGGTCTGCAGTCTTTTTGTGATCTTGTTGGTTATTCCTGTAGAGTAGCATAATTTTGGCTTCATCCTGTTACAATTGGCTAGGCCACATATATATTTACATTTGGCCTTATGTACTCGTGTGATGCAATAATACCATTGAGATATTGTGCACTAAAGGTATAGAAGGTGCATTTATTATGTGTTTTATATATATATGTGTTTCATATTAACGATTTTCCTTTTCAGAAACATTTGGATTACTGATTTTAATCTTCTCTAAATTTAGATTGTAAGGTGGTGTGCTAAAATGCATTTAATGCAATACATTCACCAGGGATTACTGAGAATGAATGATACATGTGTTTAATGTTTCCTTATAAATTGTGACCAGTTGTTGGTTCCATTTGACAATACATGTAATAGTTTATTGTGTTGCATACAAGAGTACAGTATAAAATAACTTAATTTTTCTTATTAAAAATTTAATATATTGGAGTATATGTAGGCTCTAGAATTAATATGCATTCAAAGAGAACTGTTAAGTTAGCATAATTGTGGGTCTTAAGCTTACAGTTGAGACATTTAATATTAACGTGAAAGTTGTTTTTCTGTATGTTTTCTCCTTTGCAGGTCCAGACCAAAGGCTTTCATTAGTTAGTAAAAAGCACATTGTATTTCTGAGATAGTGAGGCGAGGAAGAACTGGCAAGGTAAAGTAATGTTTTTGAAGAACAAAGGGAGTGTTGCCAGTTGGTACTTTCAGACGAAGAGAGGAACCCAAGAATGCTTTGGAAACGGAGACTGAAATATGGGAGTAGTGTTCAAGTCGCCAAGTTATTTTCTGGCAACTGGAAAAGTATTGTGATGTGTATGAGGCCATATTTCTTGAATGTTCTTTGTGCATTTTAATTAGAGAACCCATTTTGGGGTTAGTCAGATTCCTTTAGACTTGGAGAGATACAGACATTTCATGACATCTCTGATTGTGCGGCTTCATGCTATACATGATTCTTTACATATAGAAATGCCCCAGAGGTTCTGATGCTGACACCTTTCTAGCTTTCGTGACTCAACAGGGTGTTTCCTATCCTTAATTTAATGTAGAGTTTAGTAGATGCTGCAAATCGTTTCCATGTATGAGGAAAAGGATCGAAACCATTCGTCTAGTCATCAAATCCTTTTCCTTATTTCTGCATTGCTGCCACAGAAATTCTCATATGCTCTCTGCTGTTGAGGACTAATATTGTACAACACTTTGGTCTTCCTTGGATAATTTTGTATTTTTATAGTCTGTTCTTGAGATTGATTTATATTAGTCTGGCTTTGAGTTTGTAATAAATCTTTTAACTTCAAGTTATTGACTCACACTTTTATTGTGTGGTCTTAATGATGGCACTGTACCTTGAGATTTAATCTGTTGTTAACCCCTTTTCCTCTCAGGCTACTATCAAGGTCTATTGGCCAGAGTTAAATTGGAAGAAACAGCCCAGAGTGTTCTCCTCTATATACAGGGTGTGCCCATAGTCTAGACTACTGGTGATGAGGGATTGGGAGATCATTTTCCTGGTGTTGTCTGGTAGCTTCTTGCGGATTTTCTTCAGCATCCCCAGAGTTTTGAAGCAGGATGAGGTCACTGTGTGGACTTGGGTTGACATGTCTGGTTTGTTGTCTATGATGATTTTGAGTTTTCTTGATTGTGAGCAAGGCATGGGTCCAAGTTCTGTGGGACACCAAGTGGAGTTAGTTAAAACCATAACAAAAATAAGAAGAATACAACAATACAATTTCTTAATTAAAAGGAGACATTAGTCAATATCACAAGAGTGGGCAGCATGTATCAAAAAAAATTCTTAAAACAGAGGTGTTGGGTTACATCACGAATGACCATAAATCCTTATATGCATATAGTCTGAGCTCTTGGTATTGTAACTAGTCAGGGCTAAGGACACATACTTCTTTCTAAATGTCATTCAGACTACATATTTAACTGAGAGTAGTATACAGAGCGCAAAATCAGGCCAATTCAATGTGCAAATATGCCAAGCATGCTCTGGCTCTGATTGCCAAGAGTATAAACTGCTTTGTGCTGCCTAGAACACTTTTGGTTCTAATTAATGTTTGAACGTGTTAAAATTTATAAAACAGTTCCATTAAAATTACTTTACAATCATTTGGACCCTTATCTCTAAAATTTATCTTTAAGAACAACAAACTCGTGATTGTTGAGAGAGATTTGAGCAATCCCCTCTAACCCTGCTGTGTTTGTAACTGTTCGTTTATTTGTTGAAGAAACGTTGTTGTCCTACAGGAAAGCTGCAACGACTGGCTATTCAGCAAAGCCATCACAGCGGGTCGGCATGATCTTATATGGAGTGACCGAAGAGCCGGAGTTGTCATCTCAGTTGATTGACAGTGGGGCAAATACACAGGAAATGTTGAATTGTCTCTTCCATACGCCGGCAAAGATTGTTCGGCCAAGTTTGTTTCCATGATGGAACCTGATCTTTTGAGGAAAAAGCTCCCAAACGAATGAGAAGGAGGAAATGCTGTGTTGTTGGAGAAATATGGTTTACGAGATATGGCTGTTGCACCCAGTTCACATATGATGATAGGACCATCCATCCATGGTTTTTCCTTGCTGTCGCAGCTTTGTCAAGTGACCATGCATACTGTTTGGCTGCTTTATTAATGATTTTTTTGAATGCGGGGAAGCTGATGTTTAGACCCCAAACTTCATTCAGATTAAGGGCGGTTAGCGCTTGCTGGAGCTCCGTAGGCCAGTCATTTTTGCTTTTGGGCTGATTCTTTAATTGTGACCAACAGACCGCTGATAAGAATTCTGAGTGTGCCGCTCTCATTCTCCAGCACAGTTTAATTTTTGCTGCTGACCTAACCAGCAGTTGGTGGAACAGCCTGAATTCCAGTCGGACCTGCACCTGAGGGATGAATTGCGGGATTCAAAAACTACATTTAAACAAGGTGGATTGCTCTTGGTTCAAACATTTTGTGTCTTTACATTTAAGAAGTTCTGAGCCATAGGTGAGTGTTGGACGGAATTTGGCGGCAATTACTTGTAAAAGGTAAGCATTGGAATGGCACTCTAGTTTTGTTCGTAGTGTGTTCAGTGCAAAGCGTAATTTGTTTGCCTGGGCTCGTCTTTTTGTTAGATGCTCTTTAAATATTAATTTGGAGTCTATAACCACCCCTAGGTATTTGTATGAACCAACCGTCTCTAATCTGTTCCCCGCTGCGGACCATTTCAGTTTTGAATTATGGCAGTTAGGGTTTGCAGAGAAGCACATCACCTTTGTTTTATTATAGTTCAATTTCAGTCCGAGAGCCTCATTGTATTCCAACAATTGTGTTATCAAGCGCTGGAGGCCAATTGGAGTCTGGCTGCATAGTACACTATCGTCCGCATATTGTAAGCTTCTGACTGGGTGATTTGCTAGCTTGAGTGGATCGCTTTGGACTTCCGACAGCCTTGCGTCTAAGTCTGCCATATAGGTGTTGAATAGGCCGGGCGCTAGCACACATCCTTGCTTTAGGCCTCTGTCCATGGGTATCTTCCCTCTGGTTCTCTCGCCATTACGTAGCTTGACTCTTACCCATGTTTGTGAATACAAGTTGACTATGGCACCAAGTAACTTTGACGGGATGCCCCATTTTGCCATCTTTGGCCATAAGCGCTCTCTTGGGACCATATTGAATGCAGCTTTTAAGTCCACAAAACAGGTGTACAGTTTAGTGGACTTTTGTAGGGCTTTTTCTGCAAGGAGGCTCAATGCTAAGAGATTGGTAGTTGTACTTATGCCTGGTCTGAAGCCGGTTTATGTATTTGGAAGGAACTTACTGGAGGTGACCCAGGCTTCAAGGTCAAAAAGAAGGTTCGAGGCATATAGTTTGGCTTCGACATGTGTTTTGTGATGAGCCTCAGAGACATCTACTCCAAGCAGTCACCCACTGGAATTTTGCCTGAAGTTAGTACATGAGGTATAGTTTACACTCGGTTGGCTTCATGCAACATGAGCAATTTTCATGAAAATTACACATATTTTGCATTAGAAAAATATCATAAATTTGCCCAACTCTACTACCTATTTGACAGTGGAGTTTGCGAAATCATCGAAAAATCATACCATTTAACGTGCTGTCTTGGGGGCGAAGTGGAGCACTTCAGGCTCCGCCCCCATGTTCACTTTTAGATTTACCAGTGCAGCAATGCAATCCCAAAGACCTGCTTGACCTTTTCATATAACAACTTTCATAGCAAGCACAGTGGAGAATGTAGGTGTAATAATATAGCCTTATACCGGCTATTAAAGGCCCGCTCCCGCGTTAAAGGCCCGAGCCGAAGGCTTTAATAGCCGGTATAGCCCTGCTACGAAGGGCTATAAGGCTATTAGAACATTCTGCCACTAGAGGGCAGAATGTTCTAACAAATAAAACAAAGGCTTTTCGAAGCTCGAGGGGATTTAAATCCCCTCAAGCGCCGAGAGGCCTTTGTAAAACATTGGAATGTTGCTCTGCGGGCCTTTACCGGCCCGTAGAAGCAGGGAGCACTCCATTGTCTTCAATGGAGCTCCCAACATTCCAATGTTCTAATTCAAGTTAACTCAATTTAATGGTGTGCAGCATAATGCGCTCATGGCGTGCCTGTCCCTAGCAACGCTAAAAGTCAGTTGCATTGTTACTTTATGCGTAAAATAGGGTTCTTCAAACAATTACTTCCAGGAATTACACAAAAGGGCTTCAGTTGTTACTGCTTCCTTTATTACAGCTATTTATTTAAAAATGTGATGAAAACCCAAATCTTGACAATCATCTATGTGTGAATACCGACAGCCGGTAGAAAACATTATGGCCAGGGCCCAAAATTATTCCATCTGGCGGAGTCAGTACCTGCTGTAGTTCACACATGAATAGCACCAATTTGCATGTAAATAGAGGCCTACATGCGTCTGTGGAGCTAAAAGCTGTATTTCAATATTTCACAGTGGAATTAGTCAGTGGGCACATCACTACACGATGCTTCAGCCTTGTAGTGACGTGCCAGCTGAAATCATTCACAACACTCCTCTCTCTATTTCCCAGCAGATTTAGTGAGCTACCGCGCAGGAGCTTAGTCGAATCCTCTATTGAAATGCTGCCAGCTTCTAGCCCCCGTTCTGACATTGATGCTGTCAGTTGAGATTAACCACTGCTTCTAATGACTGCTGACAGCCCCTTTTCGGAGGTATGCTCCTGAGAAAACCTAAGCATGAGGCGAATTCTGGGTGCCAGTTATGTTTGCCCACTCTTAACTTTTAAGTCCGGCCTAGAAACTGCTTTTAATGTGTCGCCTCATGTTTTCTAAAACAAAAAATCACACACACACACTTCCATAACTATCATTATGAGGACCAGCCATTGACTGCAGTGAAGTGTGCAATTGCTATTCTAACTCCACACGCGCTTTGATACTGGGGTACGTTATAAAGTGGAGAGAAGCTAGTATAATAGCACTTTTACGTTTTTGATACACTTGGTTGAAAGTACGAAAATACACTAGAGGGACTGGTCCTCTTAGCACACCATTTCCTCACAAAGACAGTGGGGCATATTAGCAAGACCCACGTTAAAATTATCGCCGTTTTAGCGGCAGGAAACGGCGATAATGGGCTTGCTAATATGCGTTATGGAATTCCAATAGAAGCCCAGGTTAGATGTCCTGCACATCTAACATGGGCTTCTATTGGAATTCTATAACGCATATTAGCAAGCCCATTATCGCCGTTTTAGCGGCAGTTTCCTGCCGCTAAAACGGCGATAATTTTAACGTGGGTCTTGCTAATATGCCCCAGTGTTTGTCTGGTTCTGTTAGGTTTTACCAGCACTTACAAGGACCAATCCGGTCCTCAAAGCTCACACAAAAACAAACAAACAGGGGCTTACAGTCAACCCTACAGCATGAGGCAATGGGTCACCTCACTTCAGCCATTGACTCTCTTGCACTTTGAGTGATGGCATTTTGCCCAATAATGTGTGCACATTCTCATAAAGAGAAGCACACTTCAGTGCCAGATCTGGTGAGCCAATCTCCGCTTTTATTTTTGCTTTCATTTCTTGTTTTCTTTTTTTATTTCTTTTCACGATAGGTGATTTTTTTAACTTAGTTTTTTTTATGCAAACATATGGACACTTCCCTATAGATTGCAGCGTTTTTTTCCTTGTTTATTAATGCCTCTTGTATATTTTTCCAAAAAATCATTACAAACAATATGCTTGCCAAGAGGCCTTTTGACGTAACCAATGCTTGTTGTTTTCGGGTTTCTTTTTTATTTAATTATATTCATTTTAGTAGGCGGGAAGCGATCCCCTTATCGACCAGAAGAGGTACATGTTGAAAGAAATACTTATAGAGTACGAGATAGACAATGCTGACTAAACTATTATTAGCAATAATTGATACCTTAAGTGCTAAAAGTGGACTATTTCCATATCAACACAAATGCAGAAAAGTGACTCACGCTTGTCTTAAGAGCTGCTGCGAAATGGTGAAAGTGCCCCCTGTGTTCATTTTGAGATTATATGATTGCCTCTAATTACTAGCAAAAGCAAGTGGGGAAAAGTGCTGCATTAAGTACAAACCGCGGTGCTAGTTTGCTTCGAAATAAAATCTATAACATGACAGGTCCTCGGAAAGTAAATTAACTTTCCTTTCAGCTTCAATTGCGTAGTTAATATTGGAGTGGAACTGACTTTTTTTCCACTCTTAACCAAAATTCGTTCTAATCACTTTAATGCTATGAATTGGAAAGACCGCGGCAGCAGCAGCCCTGTTTCACATATGTGGCTTGCTGCTTGGATTAGCAAGCAGGGAAGCAAACAGCCTGTTACTGCTGCCTTGTTGGGTAAAATAAATACAAAGCATATCACGCCAGCCCTCCTGACCCACTGAATTTATCAACAAATTTGAGTGCGTCTTCGGTCCTGTGCTAAAGACGCGGTGGTTGCCAATTTAATTAATAGGAGACAGGTGTCCTTTTCAAGACCGTCTCCATGCTTGTTGGCATTCTAGCGAGAGCTCCCGCCAGCGAGAAGAAGGCTGAATGGGGCTTGGAAACGAAACGAGTGCCTTCTTAATAATTATGTTCTTTCTGGAACGCGCTCGAATCTCATCAGACGAGCGTGGTGTGGGATATTGCTTTGCTGCTGGTGAAACCAAGGCAGAGACTTCCTGTGTGAACAGAGCGCCCCGGCCTCCAAGTGAACTTTGTGGTGGATCTTTTTTTCGGGTTCCTGCATCAGAGCCTGCCAACAGGGAAATCGTTGAATGGGAATAAATGGAAGTTTAAGTTGTCCTACTGTAGGAAAGGGGAGTATTGTATCCTGGTGTGAGGGTTAGATCTCAGCATGTAATACTATCACGATACCCCAAAGATGGCCCTTGGATTTGCACTAATAAATCCTTAGGGGAATCCTGGTAGTGTGGCAAAGAGCAGCCAGGCTTTACTAGAGGAACATGTGTTAAGCAGGGCACGAGTCGGGGGTACACGCGGGTGGACGGCGTCCACCCACTTTTTCACAGGGTGAACACCGTCCACCCTGTTAAGAATTTGGGCCCCACTGAATAATGTGCTGAACTCGTCCCGGTGTAATTTCCAAACACCGGGACACTTTCAGCAGCACTGGGCCAATAACAAAGGCCGAATTTGAGTGGTCATCAGGCCTCCTTTTGTTCAAGTCTCTTGGCTGGGAGCAGTCAGGAGCCTCACACCGGATGCAAATGAAGCGGAGGGGAAACAAAGGCTCAAACCTTGTTAGCTCTTCACACTTACTTAAGAGAGGCAGCTTTTCACTTCATTCAGCCCCTGTTTAGGAGATATGCATGCACTGTAAGAATATCAGAAGTGTTGGTCTTTCCCAGTATTTACACAAAGCAAATTGCATTTATATAGAATTTACTTCCCCTGAGGAGGCGTTGAAATAATTTAAGTACCACTATTTTTTCTTGTATAGCCCTACTCATTCCAATGCAGGGTGTCAAAGCGCTTTACATCAACACGTGCATATTACATGTACAATAAATTATGTTTGTAAATTAATGTACAGGATGTGTTGCATAAAACTGGGGGATTGCAAGGTGTAGAAGTCACATATCATCTTACATAGCTCACTGTGCTATTATCCTCGCAATGCACTCAAACGTACACGTGATAGACCTGCTAAACATATATGTGAAGGCTTTTGATCTGATGTCACTTCTTGTGATGCCACTTCCTGTAAAGTCGTGGCTTGTGATGCCACTTTCTATGATTTCAATTCCTGTCATGCCATGTGTGATGTCGTGCGCCGTGATGTCGTGCGCCCTGATGTCATGCGCCATGATTTCGCGTGCTGTGATGTCGCGCACCGTGATGTCACTTGCATACTGCCTAACTAGGTTAGTCCCCCCACTTCTTTTTTTAGGACTTGTGCCCTGGTGTTAAGCATTTCAGAGTACCAACATGGACGATAAGCAATTGACATGACACGAGAGAAATCTGACACCAATTTATAAACATAGAGTGTATTTTAATTTTGATTTAGACACCAAAATGAATGGAACAGCATACATATAACAGGAGTTATAGATTGTTGAAGCAATATAAAATCGGAGCAAAATAAGCCAGTGAAACGTTATCATTGCGCTCAGATGGAAAAGCAACTAGCGACAATCAGTCACTTACAAGTAGAGTTGCATGGTGCCCTTGCAGGGTAAAGGTGATGTTGGTCCCAGGACCAAGTCACAACAGTCAGTTCAATTTTACCTGACCTGTGGAGCCCGGGTGCAGAGTTTTCCTGCCTGTCCCTGGTTCTGAACTGTAGGAGCGGGAGAGCTGCTTTTACAGCTGAAACAATGCTGTGGGGGAAAAAGTTGCAAAAACACAACAACGGAGTGGTTGATGATATCAGACGATGGTTGGATCGAGTTCCCTCTTGATGCAGCATTGAGTAAAGGGGTCGGTTGCTGGACTAGCGACCAACAAGCCTTGGCAACGGTAAGTAGAGCAGAAAGTAACTTCGAAGCCCGGTGGTCCAGAGGAATGTGGTAACTGCCTGTAACTTTGTGAAAGGCAGGACTACAATTCCCACAATGCACTAGACCTTCTGGATTTGCGTGATCCCTCAGAGGGCCCCATGGCCAGCGATTCTTCGAATCCGGTGTGCTGTTTTACCTGCAGTTTGTAGGGGACTAGTGCCATGGTCCAGGGGAGTCTGAGAGTGCAGGCTCAGATCTGGGTGGAATCCATCATCGTTCTTTAGCTCGCTTCGCCACCCCAGTTAAAACCCAGCCATATGCAAATGAGCCTTGACCCTGTTCTTCATGGGAACAGTCCAGCCCGACCTGTCAAGCCAGGTCCTCCCTTGACCAGAAACAAGCATCCTGGGACTGGTTTCAGAGTAGCACCCCTCATCAGCCAGACTAGCTTGAATCCAGTGGCAAAGTGAGCAAGGGACCCATGTCTGGGCATACCCTACCAACTTAGGGTGAACAAAGCAAACACAAGAAGATGATGGACGGAGCGCTGAAACTTTTCAGACACTCACCCCCAGTCACAGATCACAAGCTGTAGGTTTTGTAAAACTGAGCGGTAAACCCGTCGGGCCAGGTGCCTTGTGCAGTTTATGGGTGTCATTGGCAATTTGGACGTCTTCGGTCATTATGGGGTCTGTCATGACCTCATTTTGGGCTGTGGAAACTCGAGGCAAGCCCACCCCCTCTAAGTATTCAATTTGCTCTGCAGTATTTCTGGGATCTGAGGTATATAGGTGTTTATAGAACTCGCTGAATGCTCGAGCTTTCCCTTCTTCCATTTGAGCTATTTTCCCTGAGTCACCCTGAATTTGAACTATGTATTCCTTTTCTTGTTTGGCCCTCAATTGTCGTGGCAGCTGCAGACCAACTTTATTACCTTGCTCATATGTGGTCTTTTTAAGGGGCAGAAGAATGAGTTCTGCTCTATTAGTATAAATGGCATTGATTTTACCTCATAGGGCTGTGACTTTCCTCTGAAGAGTCAAGGTGGTTGAGGCTTTATGGGCCTGCTCAGCCAATTGGAGTTCAGCTACAAGTTCCCGTCATCCCTGAGCCTTCTGTTGGGAAAGAGTGGTCATCAGCAAAATGCATTTCCCCCTGACCACCGCCTTAAAGGCTTCCCATGTTGTTGATGGGTCAGTGTCTTGGGTCTTGGGGAGAATTCATTTGAAAGTATTCTCTAATTGTTTTATGGAGTTTATCTTGGAAAAGAAGGCCTCGAGTAAGGGGGCTTGGAAATAACTGTCTACGGAAGGAGGATTTTTGAGCGTGACATTCCAAGATAATCTCTAATGGGGCATGATCCAAGAGGGCAATGGGGAAAATAGTGGCAGCCAAAATGGTGTGTTGGATAGACTGGCTGATAAAGATGTGATCTAGTCTGGAATATGTATGCTGGGAGTGGGAAAAAAACGTATAGTCTCAGGTGGTGGGGTGAACAGATCTCCAAGTATCCAACAATCCCAGTTGTCGAAGCACTTGTTTCGTATTTTTAGTGAAAGTCCCTGCATGTGCTCTGTTAGGGTGGGTGCTATCAAGTGCTGGGTCCATGTATGGAGAGGAAGGAGAGGAGAAAGTCAGATCATCCCAAATAGCGTGCGTAAATTGAGGCTACTGTGCATTTGCATCCCTTAATGTTTCCCTTGACCATTATTTTCCTCCCCTCTTTGTCGGACTGCTACCTGTGATTTGGAATTTCAGGGAGGAGGGTAAAAGGAGGGCTACTCCATTATGCTTAGTGGTGGGCAATTATTTATATATTAGGGGTTATGACTTCTGGCGCAGCCTGTGGTCCTCACTGAGCTTGAGGTGTGTTTCTTGCAGTGCTATGATGTTGAGTCGTCGGCCAAAGACATACTTCCAGAATTTGTGGCATTTAGCTGAGGAGTTAAGTTACTTAATATTCCATGATATGCCAGTCAGGACCATAGATGGTTGAGATATGGGTAAGTCGCTATAGGCGCTCCCCAGTAGTAGCTAAGGTAAGTGTTGTTCCTTCGTCCCCACGTCACACAACAGTCCACCAGACCCACAGCCTCCCATCTCCCCTCGACCCCTACATGCCCTTCTCAGAACATCATTTCCAGCCATGCAACATATTCAATAACAAAGAACTATTAGAACTTGGGAGTCCAGTCTCCCAACAACAGTACAAACTCATATCAAACCTAATCAGTTCAGGCATTTGGACACAAATCCGCTGCTGTCCTCTACAGGTTGGCGTTCAGTAGCAGAATAGTTTGGCAACTCTTTATGAATTAGTCCTAGATAGATGCTTCATACAATTGGATTGCAAGCTCAACAGAAGTTGATGAGCCCTCAGGTCACGCGTGTGGAACTCATCACTGTGGGGCGTTGAAAGAACTGTGACTGTTTGCGAGCCAGAGTTAGACTTTAAGTCAAGTAAAAAAAAAATTCACCAAGGATTGCCTGTAAAGAGATTGCACAAGGGAGGCTGTAAAGTTCAGTCTGGAGTATGTCATTTGCCAAAGCGTTTCCCTTTTCGATGCGACTGCCACAGGCCCATCGTAGGCCTGTTTGCGGATCACGCCGGGACATCTCCCCCCACCTTCCGAACACTTGTGGTCAGTCAGCATCAATTCCAAAAGGGACGCAGCATCTTCCAAGTCTCTGAAGTGGTGTAGTTGGTTTTGGTATTCAAAGGATATTCCAAAAGGATAGGTCCAGCTGGGGCTTTGGCAAAAACGGGTTGGAGTGTGCCTCTGTAGGAAGCTGCCTTGAAAATATTACCAATATCTCATCTCCGCCCTTGCTATACCATGTCCCTCTGGTTCATTCAGTGTTCTTCACCAGTGTCGTCCACCTCCTCAGAAAGTCTGCCTGCCTCCAGGGGTAATGAGTGTGTTTTTCAGCCAGGAGTGCCTCACCTGGGAAGGAGTTGTAGTGGGCCGTCCCTCCGGGGGACATTGCCCATCCGATGAAGTGGTCAGGGAAGGGTTGCAAAATAGGCAGGATCATGCCGGCAGGTGATTTTTGGGAGCACTACCTGCACATTAAGTTTTCTGTGGGTCTCAATCGGATTGCCGAGCCTGCGGCCGAACAGACACACGGGTCTCTGTCCAACCTGGCTGCTATTACAGGGTCAGGCAGCAGCGCGGTCAAATCTTCTTCATGCGCACTAGTCCACACTCGGCTCACCTTTTCACAGTGGGATATTGGGAGAGAGCCTGCGGGTCACCGTAGGGCTGACGAGTGCCGTCAGGGAGTGCAGTAGTTACAATTGCGATCACTCCAACTGCCACCATGTTGCTCCAGGCTGTCGGGAGTCGTTCAGGTGGAAATCGGTGGTTTGCCTGTTTCTACGAGCAATTTATGCTTCGCTCGCATTGCCAGAGGTTTCTCCACACTTTCACCTCAGCAAGGCTGTGATATTCGGCCATACAACACCAGTTGCATCCATGTCTGCAGAGGATTTTGCAGAGCCTCAGTAGATCACATCCACATGGCCATGATGGTTGGCCATGCCCCCATTGTGCCTAACTTTTGCTTGGCAGTTAGGACCTTTTTAAAAATTTTGAAAAAACTCTTAAACCTTTTCCTAACTAACCTAAGCCTTTTTACATGTACTATCGGAATGGACGTCTACAGTAGCACTTATTTTTCTCATCAGACTTTGACCAGGAACTAGATAGAGAAAAACACAAAATGGCAAAAGGTGGAGGAAGAATAAGGTGGAAAAACAGGGACAAAAAAGAACCTGCAGGAGTGAGATAGAGGGGCAGGGAATGTTTGGTGTAGGATTAAAGATGAATGGATAGACTCAAGACTATGCAGTCTTGGCATTCAGCACCCCAAACTTCTGCAGCACAGGCAGCAGCTTCTGAGCAAATGTTTCGGTTCTGATACTTACTTTTTTACAAATTAGGCACTCCAAAGGGTCCAGCCCACAGTGGAAATTCTGAGTGGAAAAAAGAAGCAGTTCGGGTCTGACTCCGTATTATCACCAGCCACAATTTTAACAGTTTCAACCTACAGCCCAACTTTTCTGCAATGTGAGTACAAATAACTCCAACCCTATTTTGTGCTGATACTGTTTTCACATACAATTAACCCTGGGCAAAGTGCTACGCTACGCTCGCGTAGTTTGCGAAGTTTGCGCTACTTCGCACAACGCGAATTGCACGTAGCACAGTGCAAACACGCGTAGCGTAGCGTAGCGTAGTGCCGCAGTCATTTTTTGCTTGCTCGCGGTCCTCAACGTCAAGTTGGCGACCGCGAACAAGCAAAATGACATCCCGGCGAGACTTTTTCCTCGTTCGCGATCAGCAACATCAAGTTGCCGATCGCGAGCGTGGAAAATAAACCTCCCGGCGAGATTCTCAACGCGGGGAGGTCAGGTTTCTCATTGCGAGTGGTCGCGTATGCTCGCGACCGCTCGCGATGAGAAACTACCAGTCCGCGTTGAGAAAGCTGCCGCTCGAGTAAAAATCTACTCGAGCGGCAGTAAAAGACAGCTCGCACTGTGCAAGTTGCCGTTTTCAATGATTGCACAGTGCGGACAAGCATCCGGCACTGTGCAATCATTGCGAACAGTGCGCTACGCAGTTCGCGTAGTGCTACGCGAAGCTTGCATAGTGCGAACTGCACTTTGCGTAGCTTCGCGAAGCATTACTTCGCGAACTACGCCCAGCCTTACATACAATACCCTTGGTATGATGCTAGGTAGACCTCCATCTAGCCTTTCCCTTATAGTCATCCATCTTGCCATGAAAATCAATTAATAACTGATGTCTTTTCATCCCCTGACTACTTGCCTAAATGTGGGGTTATCTTGAAAGACTTTTCAAATATGATCACAAAAACATCAGAGTTCTAAAGTTTTTTTGCATCTTGGATACTGTAATACTAATTTTTATAACAGGATTAAAATGAGGACAAATCTCAGAATGGAAAGAAAAATAGCTGATCTGGGTGAAGTACTCATGAAAAGAATTGGGAAACTTGAGAGTTCTGTAATCTTACATCATGACAGCATTTGGTAGATTCTCCACATGGTACTAGCATACCTATGTCATCTACGTCTTCCTTATTACACTTAGAGGTGGGCATTATTTTTTCATCCATGTACAGTGGTGGACTGGTTTATCAGGCACTCTGGCACTGCCAGTTGAGCTAGCCTGAAAGGCCTAGTGTATGGGCCAGTATTTATGATCATGTCACTGTCCATGGAACGAAAAAAAAAAATACCCCTCGCACTGGTCGTTTCAAGCTGGACCATCCAGCAGTGCCAGAGTGCCCGAGAAGTCAGTCCAAGGTTATCCATGTTTTTATTCATTTATTTATTTTTCCACCCCTCTGCTCCCCCCAAATATCCTACAATGCTAAAAGTAAGAAGAAGGGTTCCTCCAGTCTTGCGGAGTTGAGTGGCTATCTCAAATCACCCCAGGGTGATGACCTCCCTCAGGAGACCCTTATTCTGCTAGGAGATTTTTAATTGCCATTTATGCTCAAACACTGGACAGAACTCACGAGAACTCCCTATATGTATGGTCACAGAGGAACTGCACATGGAGCACTCCCCAGCTGATCGTGAATCAAACGCTCTTTTAAATACTCACAGTTTAATATTCACGTTAGATAAGGCTCCCAATTACTCAAATTGTGTCCTGCCGCCATCCTATAAAGGGAGGGGATATGCTACGACCATTGATTTAATTTTCGTCTCGTTATCCTTAGGTCGGCTCATTTCATTTTTTAACATTCAACATAGCCCCTTTAGCGACCACAATCCTTTGATTTTGGTGCTTGATGTACAGGTCACCCAGACAGTGCCAGGTAGCATGAATGTGGGCACACTATCATCAATAGATCAGGGGAGGCGCTTACGGTGGTTGCAGGTGGACACTAATGCTTTTAATCATTCTCTTTTTAAATTGGGGCAACATGAGATTTTAAAGTGCCTAGACACGTCAGTCTCAGGAGAGGAAATAGTCAATTCATTTATTGTTATTGCACAGTCAGCGGCAAGTTTGCTAACTGTCCCAGTAGCTACAACCTGTCTGGAAAATCAGAGATGGTTCGACAGCGAGTGCTCCCAGGTGCTACGGAACCTTAAGATGGCCTTGAAACATACACCACATGATAGATCTTGGGTGGCTAGTAGTCAGAGTTATTATAAAAGGGCCCTTAAGGATCATAGGTGCCTGTTACAAAAACAAGCCTGGGACGAGCTAATACAAGCAAGTAAATTAAGAGATAGTACTCTCTTTTGGAGGGTCATTAACAGCCCTTGTTTCTCTGATCTGAATAAACCGAACTTATGTCATCATGTTACCTCAGATCAATGGAAGGTCCACTTTCAGGGTGTTTACAACAACGGTCAAAGGGAGGGATTTATTAATGAATTACAGCCCTTTCCCTGTGAGGCGCCCATCAATTTCCTTCTTGATGAGGTTAGGATTGGCATTGAGGGACTGTCCCGGAAAAAGACCCCTGGCCGGATGGGATTCCTCCGGACCTGTACCGGAACAATATTGATGTGTGGACTCTGGTCCTGACCAGGGTATTAAATGCTGCAGTAGCATCTGCTATGCCACTCTCATGGTCCACCGCCATTATTGTCCCGATCTTTAAGAAGGGAGACAGGGATAACACTCACTGTTATCGCCCCATATCCCTCATTGACTCTGCGTTAAGGTTCTGGGTCGGGTTCTATTAAATATGCTCCCCGAGTGGGCGGACAAAAACCAAATCTTCTCGGAGGTGCAATATGGCTTCCGTATCGGCAAATCTACAATAGGTCAGTGTTTGAATCTTTATCTTTTAATTGCTAAATACACGATCGCCAAATCGGGAGCCCTTTTCCTGGGTTTTATGGACCTTACTGCAGCATTTGATCGAGTTAATCGCAACAAATTGTGGTTGTTACTTGGTGATTTAGGAGTGGAGCCGGCAATCATAAATGTTTTAATGACTCTTTACACCCATACCAGTGCTTAATTTGAGCCGGGGCTTTCCGGTGCTAAGCACCAGCAATTAATTGGTTTCCGGTGCTCGGCACCGGCACCTAATTGTCAACACCATACTTATAACAGTTCACCACTTGGTGGCGCTGCTCATCTAATTTAAAGATGAGCAGAACAACGGTAGTTTAGGAATACAATATACATTAAAATTGCTTATACCTGCCTCCCCAGCCATTCCTTTAGCTTTGGGGGCCTGGAATAATCTGAACTGTCGCATTTACATGCGAGAGAGATGGTTAGTAGTTGCTTTGGCAGCAATGACAAGGGCGATGGGTGGTGCAAGCTGCAGTGGCCTCCTGGTCAGAGCCCTGGCACTTAATATTTTACAAATTAAGCACTGACCCATACCACAGCTGCAGTTAGGTTCACCCAAGAAGGAGTACTCAAGGATAATTTTAATTGTTCTAGAGGGGTGTATTCTTGCCCCTTTTTTATTCACTTTATATATTAATGGATTAGAATCTGCCCTTACATCTTTACAGGCTGATACACCCAGAATAGGCAGGAGATCGGTCCCTGTCTTGCTGTACACGGACAACGCAGTACTAATAGCGTGCACGCCCATGGCGCTGCAGTCCCTAATAGATGGCTTTTTTTCCTTTATGGATGAGTTGGACCTGTCCCCTAATTTTACTAAATCATATGTGATGGAGCTAGGTAGTCATGGGACTAGATCAAAAACTTACAAGGCAGTCGTTTTGTATCTCTAAGGTTTTGTATGGCAGCGAGGTCTGGGGGTACATGGGGGTTGACAAATTACAGACGGCTCAAAACAAATATCTTATACAGATTCTGAAAGTTCCCCAGGGTACCCCCACATATTCTGTTCATGAAGAACTAGGCACCAAGTACATAACTGACCTAGTTGCTGTCAAGCCTTTGTTTTGTTGGGTGAAAGTCTGGTCTAACGAGGAGGTATCCTTCAATTGAGCAGTAATTTTGGATTGCCTCTCACTCGACCAAGCTTTTAAAATCCCATAGTTAAAGTACGTTAAGGAGACTCTTACAGCCTTGGGAGGAGCAGACATTTTTTGGAGATATGACACTGTGAAGCAACAGGACAAGAAATTGGTCAAAGAGCTGTTTTATAAAAAAGGCATGGCCGATCGTGAGGGTAAGGAGCTTAGTAAACCCATGGTCAGAGGACTCGCCTTAGTCAAATCAGTACAGGGCATGGAGACTTACCTCTCTATTTTAAACAGTGTCCATGATAGATTCTTAATCTCTCATTTTAGACTAAATATGTTCCATCACTTAGTGGCATCCCCGGCAGACTTTGTTTTACACGTAGAAGATAGAGGACCCTGTGGCTGCGACAATAGGTCTCCACAGGATACCCTACATTTTGTATTTTTATGTAAATATTTTACCTATCGAAGGCGATCGTATCTTAAACCTTTTTTAAGAGAACTGGGATTCAGACATGCTTGTGTAGCCCTTTTGTATTTGCAACTATTGCCGAATGTTCGCATGCTATTTGTTGGCCCAACTTTTTTAAGAGCAGTACTAAGATCAAGAAACTCGTGACATGAATGATGTATTTAGGGACTCTCGCGATTTTGCACAGGTGATGATATATTGTTTTTAAATTAATTTGTTATTGTATTTTTTATCTTTGTGTCTTTTATGGCTGTGATTACCGTCGAATAAAGATTATTATGATTATTATTATCCATGTAGTCAGGAGAAACAGTCAGTACATTTTTGCCTTCATGAATTTGGGCGCTTTCCAATTTCACTCAACTACACAAGACATAATACAAAGCTCTTTCCCTGTCTCCCCATGGCCATTTCCTAGTCTATGATCCCACTGGGCAGGACATGTTCAGGACATCCTAGAGCAAAAATGGGGCTAAGCAGTCTCCACCTTCCCACATTCCCTGTTCAATGACAGGCAATATTCCCTGGTCCGTGACAGGGAATGTGGCATTGCAAGTATGAGTGGTTTGGCAGAGTGTGGTTCACATAGCCTCAAAGCTATGTGACACCGTGCTTTCTATGCCTGTGTTCTGCAGTAGTGGTAGTAGATATTTTTCGCAGTTTTCATATTAAACAGACAAAACTATGAAAAAAGTGTCTATGTTTCAATACTCTCTGGACAGTTTAACAGTATATTGATTGACCTAGCTTCGATGACCACCAATATCTAAAAACAGCCAGTAGTAGGCTACATAGGGAAAATGTATAAACAGGCTCCTTGCCAGCAGTGGTTCCAAAAAGATCAAATATGTATTGAACCCTGCAAACCCCTTGGCTAACAAATATGACTGGGTTGGATCTACCATTGGTGGCCCATTAGAATTAAAAAAAAACTCCAAATAAGGCCCTTGGTCTCCTTGTTTAGAGAGGTCTTTCTCTGATACCAGCAGCCGTCAAAGCAATGGACAGGACTAGACAGATCTGGGAAGGATGTGGATTGTCTTTGATACTTGGCAGGCAGCAGTGGTATGGCCTTAGGACGAGTTTGAAAAGAGAGAGATGTACAGAAGGGTATCAGTCTCTTGATATTTTGGATTTCCGTGGTGCAAATGACATTAGGGAAGTAGTTGCAGTAAAGCATATTTCTGAAACAGGATCCGAGTCACTTTAATGAAAATATTAGACAGAGAAAGTCAGTAGCTATTGTCATTTGACGAGAGGTTGTCACCAATAACAGACAGATTCAGCCTTTGAAAAAACCTTGGCTGACCACAGATACATAATAATCAAATCAGCCTTGTCTGCTACTGCTGGAGTTATTATTTTCTTATTTGCCTGATAGAGGACTGTGGAGAGAATTGTGCCTTCAGCTCTGTCTAAAATCTATAGACCTAAAACCTGATCCAAAGGCTAGTGAAAATAGAATCTTGCTGACCCTCAAGGACAATTTGCGTTCTGGTTCAGTTTAGAAAACATGCTTTTTGGTGGGACGTCATTACTGAAACTGGAGTGTGTAGATGGTGTCTAAGGGAGAGAAAGATCCAATAGGCTGCCTGAATGGAGACCAGTTCTAAATTGACTTTTTCCAGCTATTCATGTGAAATGTTTCCCTTCTGTCAGGGTAGTGAAGAGTACATGTGCAGACACTGGGAGCTGGAGCTGCCACAAAGAAAACCTATGAAACAATTTCAAATTGGACATTTTACTGTGGAGCAGAACTGGGCTTGTGGGGAACTGCTTCACAACTTTAATCCATGGCCTGGTGTTCAAAAGTCTTTTCAGAATATGTGGTGCCATGTGGAGTACCACCAATGACATTACGGATTGTTTTAACAGTTGAGAGATAAAGGCCCAGATTTACAAAGAAATTGTGTTAGGTTTGCATTACTTTTTTTAATTTAACTCAATGCCAAGTCTTTTGCTGTGATTTCCAAACCAATGCAAATTACAATTTGCTTAGGTTTGTAACCCAAGCGCAACGCAGGGCAATGTGCTGCCTTGTGCTACTTTGCGTCAAGTCGTGTTACCTGGGTGGTGCATGGGCATTCCCATGGAAGCAGCTATGGGTTTTGATGCAAATCCCTATCTGCGAAGAACTGTAGACAGGGATTTGCACCAAAATTCTGTGCCTGCTTGAGGCAGGTGTAACGAGGAGGAATGTTTTCATTTCCCCTCATTTTTTCCTCTTTGCATGCGTTCTTCTTTCTGCAGCACATATACAAAGAGGACAATGCTTTCAAGCATAGTCTTTGTGCAGGAACGTACTCCTTCACACAAACTATGCTAAGTACAACAAAGACAACCTTACACTATGGCGCAAGGGTGCCTATTTTGGCACATGGCAGCCCCAAATGCTCCAGCACACGGAGAGAGTAGAAGTGCTCCATTTCTAAGTAGATATGGCACAGTTCTCCTCTCTCTCATCAGCTCATTGCTATAGGGCGTAGCAACTTTACTTTCGGGGCTGCGTTGCTTGAACACTTTGTAATTATGTCCCAAAATATTGTCACCTTAGAGAGGCAGGAGAAGGAGTTAAGCCTTGCAGAAAAAGACACTTAATAGCTATATTTTAGCCATTTACCCCAGCTCAGGACCTTTAACTGTGATCTTTGAGAACACTGCAGGTGCACAAAAAAGGGCCACATGTTGTTGTTGAACACTGCTTGGCTAGCTCTTCCAGCCCTGCTCAGCTGATGATTTTACACCTACAAACATTTTCTAAATTCAATGTTTCTTGATCAGGATGATATGCTAACATTTCCCTGACCATGCTTAATCACACAATGGAGATATATAGCCTCTCATAGGCACACATACACCCATCATGAACTCAGTACTGCATCATCCCTGTACAGTACTCTTCCCAGGCACACATACACCCAGTGCAGATACACCACTCCTGAGATGTACAGCACTTTACAACAAACTGATGTAAGCCAAGGGTGAATCAAGCACATAGGCACAGCAGCATAACTTTAAAAATGAGAAGGAATATATTGTCGGGCAGCACCAATTCCTTCTGGCAGAAAGTGGGTAAGACCATATTCAGCATTATGGGCCAAGAGATAAAATTAACTATACCGTCAATAATTTTTGGGGTAATACCAGGGGATATAGATGACCGAATCTTAACAAAAAATCACAAAGCTCTTTTTTTTACACTTATTTTACTAGCTCGGAGAGAACTCTGCATTAAATGGATTTTATCTGTCCCCCTATGGAAGAAGAATGGATTTATTCCATTCAGAGGGTATCTGCATTAGATCGATCTAGTAAACAGGCCAAGAAAACCAGATTTTGGGGAATTTGGGATGAATGGGTGGAGAAGTCAGCGCAATCTGTATCGCGCTGAGTATTATGTTAAAAAGAGCATATTTAGTTTTCTTTGATTATTGTTACCCATACATGTTCAGAATGTTTTGTCTTTTCCATTCCTCTTTCATTCCTTCTATACTTTCTCTATTTCTTTTTGTTTTTTTTGTGTTTTTTTTCTGTTTTTATGGTCCAATGATTAAGAATATGCTAAAGAGGCTGCTAGGTGGCAGGTCCACCGGAATTTCAAAAAGGAAAAGCACCTGTTTAAAAGAAATATCAAGATTAGGCGTCATCTCCTTACCAAGAAGCTAAATCTGTTAACCCGGAGATAAAAGCTATCTCTCTCTCCCTTGTGGAGTGACGGGAGATAAATAACATCTCGCCAGCTTGGTTTGGTTGACATACTCCTTTCTTGAATTTAAAGCATATCGTTTATAAATGAGGACTAAAAAAAAAAAAAAAATAACTTTAAAAATGAGTGAGCCTGTAGGCCTCACTCCAGAAACATAGGTTAAAAAGGAAATGTTCACTCCTACTGATCACCTCACGGTTTGTTACCATCACCATACTTGTGCTGTTTAACCCCTTGGGAAGGCAGTATCCTTTCACCACTATGAGAGTAGCACATTGGGTACCCCTCCTGGTCCAACATGACCACTATCCGTGAGACAGGCCTATGCCATGGCACATGCTTGATCCGTATTTGCCTATGACAACAAAAATCAGCATTAGGGATCCAGACATTAGTAAAGTTGGGCACTCGGGGCAGAGGTGCACGTTCATTACCATGCAGAGGATTTTTCTGTCCTAGCAGGGAGAATGGGGCAAAGGAGCAGAAGGTGTCAGCAAATAAAGCCTCTAAACAGCAGAATCAATGGAGAAACCGTCTTTCAGGTAAAGAAAAATAGATTTGCTCAGTCTAACTCTGAAAGCAGGAGCAAAGGTAAGTGAAAAGCCTCTGAGTCTAGCTGAACAATGCACAATTAACATGCAATTCAAAACAGAATGCAATATTACCCATCATTGTTAGGGATATGGGACTAATCAGAATCACACATTTTACGATAAAATACTTACAGTCTTCTTACCAGGCATTGAGCAATGAAAGTTTTCAGCTGTACAACCTTCAAGACATATCTTGTCATCGGTTGATACATCGTGGTCAGCTTCACCCATGCACAGGTGTGGAAATTCACTATTCATTCTCTATGCAACACATATAGATAACATTCCTCACAGAAATCGAAACATTTAAAACATTTTAATTGCAAATAACTTTATTCGGTTATTTGTTTCAAACCATCAAAGTATACAAAAATAGAACAATCATCAGTTTACAATCTAAAAATATAAAATAGGAAAGCATCTCCAATGCTTGATTAAAATATACAATAAAAAGATGGTTGATAAAAACCCACATTAAAAATACATAAAAGACAACTACAGTACAACCTTCCAGCTGATAACCACGCCACTTACAAGGACAATAAAAAGAGAGGAGGAGCTCGAATGCAATACACAATACATTAATTTCAGTATCCAGCATATCACAATCGGGAGCGTATAATATTGCAATGCAACCTAAGGTAAAAGCTTCTGTTGAGTTATCCAGAAGGCAAATAAAAAGCATCTAACGGCAAAAACTATTGGCCCCGATACATCCGTTTTTAAGATTCTGTATGCAATCTGATGTTGCCTGGCTCCAAGGTTTAGGCAAATTGGTCTTATCCACCTCCTGCGTATCTGTTGGTATTTAGGGCAAAAGAAAAGTACATGTTCTTCGGTCTCTCTGGCTCTAATGCAGGCAGGACAAGAATCTATTAGTAAACCAACAGCTTCTTTTACAGGAAACTTTAGGAGCAGGTTGCCATATCTGAATCTGACATATAAACTTTTAGCAAGGGGGGGCGAAATTTGATCCAAAAAAGGTTCAAATTGCAGACATGATTTAACAGTTAAAGATTTTGATGTTAACTGACCATTAGCTAATTTAATAGCATAATGCTCCTCCACCACCGCCCAATACCTGGCTTTTAGTCTCAGTAAATCGCCTCTTGTGGCCTTGTCTGGGCATTCCCATAGATCCAACATGTTCATCGATTTACACCAATCTGCGATACGTTTAAACCACAGTAGTTTTTTTGCACCATTGATCATCAGTACCTTCCTCGTAGAGTTACGGTAGTCAGTAAGCTGAGGGGTTGGCCACAATCGCAACCAATAGGTTAGGGGTTTCAAAGCAGCCATATCACCTATTCTCTTCATCCCTAGATCACAAAATAGGGGAATCAATGGAGTGGTAATGGGTACCGAAATGAGTGACCTGGCAAAGATGTTTTCACAGATCGTTAATCTATTTCCACTAGTATGGCCCCATATCTCTGCTCCATACAGCGCTCCACTTTGTGCTTTGGCACGATAAACTTCCAGTGCTGGGGTTAGGGATTGAGTGTATGACTGCTTATGAAATCTTAGTATTGATTTAGACCTATGACATAAGACAAGGTAGCTCTTGTCTAACTGATGTTCCCATCTAAGTGACTCACTCAGTCTACATTTTAATTAATTCAAACTACTTCAGATTGGCTCCTGAAATGAGAGGAGTGAGAGAAAAACACAGCAGTTAGAAATACATTTTAAGTGTTAGCATGAGTCATTAAAACTGAGGCCTACATTAACTATGGTTAACTTAACAAGAAAATCACTAACTATGGTCAATCTTAACATGAAAATCTCACTACGTGTATACATATATGTAATGCTGATCAATATATGTGTTAATTAAAACGAAAAAAGTGACAGAGCAGCATCAATGTTTGAGATATGCTTTTGGTAGCCTGTCTATTCTGTAACTTTGTCCACCTCAGTAGGAACTTTACCTTTAACCTTAGGCATCCAAGGAGGTCATGACAATTGCATCATCACACCTTCACATTCCTTCAGCTCTCTGGGCTGCTGAAAAGGCTCCACTTGAGCTTGTTCTCGTCTCAATATAAGTTGATACTGTGGTGGCAGTGCACTAAGTGCCAGTTTGTGGATTTTGGAATAGTCAGTGGGTCAGCATTTACAAAGGGAAAGACTGAAGAAATAATAATGTGATCATGATGGGATGTGACCGAGTGAAGGGTGTGGGGAATGCGGAAGATGGGTAGGAAAAATATAAGGAAACTGTTTATGCTAATGATCATATTTTGACCTGGCAGGCAACCTTGGAAGAAGAGACATTCCTTAGAAAGTCTTTTCGGAAGTTGATATATGTTTACTCCAGCCTTAAGTGTAGCCTGTACATGAATTTCTAGATTTCCTGGAGTACTGCATGCCTACTGAAAGGAAAGATACTCTGACAATCAGTACAATTGTGCTACCTCCACCCATTTTTTGGCCTACAGCAGTTTGCCATTTTGCAGCAATTTGAAGGGAGCCTAAGGTATCCCTCAAACTCCGTACTGGTGCTCTCCAGGGAGCCCTGTTCAGTGTGAGAGGAGATGTTCATTTGGTCTCCTACTCTGAGGTATAAAGATGGTAGACCCAGCTTAACACTGTCTGTACAAGCCCTGGCTTGTAGTAGCATATCTATAGTAATTGAAGTACATAGTTGCACCGAAGGTAGCTGCCATCAGGCTTCCTGATTTAAATTCGGTCTAGCGACATGGGATAGACGTTTATTATTTTTTGTATGGTTTGGATGCTTGTGAACATTATGACAAGAACCTTTACAATAACTCATAAGAGTTATTGTATACTTCAAGCACCACAATTACAGTGGCCTGACTAAAGGTGCACCTGCCATTGGAGCCACTCTCGGATATTTTCAAACATTTAGTGCTGCAAATATAATGGTTGGAAGATACAAGATGGCTGCTGCCCGCAGAGGATCACCTCATCCATTATGTCTTCTTCCTCCACTCTTATTTATGTCCAATGGCTGCCTGGTGGGAGCACACATTTTCCCACTGGAGCAATACACACAACATCTGTACAAAGATAGTGATCACTGTTTTCTAGGGAAATTGTCTTCCTGGGCTCCATTCTTATGAGGTAAACTATGCCCTGGTCTGGTTGGCTGGATCCTGTAAACACAGAACATGCCTTGTCCGTGAATGGCAATGGGTTCTGCCCACCTGCCTAAACTTCGATACATAAGCTGGAACTTCCCTCCACCAAGTGCAATACTTTCGGACCTTGATGTGCATAGCCCATATCTGCTATTGATGAATTCAAATTTTGGAGTTGAGTGCTCACTGTTTTCTTATGATTAGGAACACCATAAAAACCCCTGCTTGACTTCCCCATGCTGCTAATGGTCTTGTATGCATGAAAGCCCCTAAAATCTCCTAAGAGTCAAAAAACTTAGAAGCGCTAACTTGAAGCCCTTTCTACACTTCACCAGAGACTAGCGGAGGGCTCTGAAAGGATGCAAATGGTGACTCTGACTGGCTTAGACACTCTCCATGAATCAGAATTTGTATTTTTTAATTGTTCTTCATTCAGCTTTGCTGCTTTTGCAGCTCTTCACCCCTCTCTTGTCTTGACAGGTAGCTGGCATGCGTGGCTTATAATAAGCCTTGAGTGTTTGTAGGCTAGCATATGTTTTATGAGTCCGAAAAAAAATCTTATCCTCATCAAAATTTAGGATGGCCCTGCCTGAGTGTGGAACCTTTGACCCTAAACGTCCAGTGCTAAGGCTCCAAGGTAGTAAAATATGCACATTCTGGGCAACTGGCACAAGTAACCCTAACTCCAGGAGACAAGCTTACTTTCTTGGAGCCAGGAAACAAGTTTTCAAACTCAGAGTCACTGTCCCTTTCTCGTTGGTACTGCCCTGTCTGTCATTACCAACTTGTAGCAAAGTAACTTCATTTTGGCAGGAGATTGTGCTAGTGTTCGCAACCATCTAGTGACTGCATCAGTATATGAATTGAATACCAGTGGGCATGGTTTTACTTAATATCATCGTACATTCCTTGTTTATTGTGTATAGTTTTGTGTAAATTTCCCCACCTGACAATCCAATTGTAGTGTGAATATATTTGTAGATTTTGCGTTAGTATTAAAATCTTGTATACTCACAACCTTAGTTGGACATTGACATCATCAGAGTAAAGGTTGGGTGTGCTCTAGCTATGTGTGCCCTTCACCACCTTCATTTAACTAAACCATAACTGTGAATCTAGGACGACCAAGAGAGTAAAGTAGGCTTCGTGAGGCCAACTGTTGGACACCCAGGCCATGAAGCCCTGCTCGGTGGAGACTCCTAACACTTTTTGAGTGCTTAGTAGCCCCTGAAGTTACACGCCCTAGAGAAAAAGCCTGACACTTACAGACAACAAGTTTTGTGAATCACATTGCTTTTTGCCATGAGTATGCCTGTCTTACGCCTGCAAATATGTAAGTGACTCCTAATCATGGAGTAAGACTAACTACTTGCATAAAATGCTTCATGAATTCAGGTGTAATCGCAGTGGCGTAGGTAGACCTGCGGCCGCTAAGTTTGCCGCTCCGCGACGGCCATCTGAAGAGTGGGGGGGGGGGTGCTGGCAACTTCTGCGGCAGCCGCGACACCCGCATATAAGAGCGGGGGGCAAGTCTTGCCGCCCTGAAAACTCGTGCCGCCCACCCCCCTCCCTTGCTACGCCACTGTGTAATCCACAATTTAGGAGTGAGACACACCTACTTTTATAAAAAGCTTTGTGAATCAGGTCACAGGACTGTTAACACTAGGTCGAGCTGTTCTCCAAACATTAAACAATTATAAGCTGTCACACGCAGACAATGAAATTCAAGTTCCTATGTCGAAATGAATGTCTTTAACATGAGTCTGGGTGGCCTCATAGTAGATCTGCCCTGTCACATCAGAGCACGTAGAAACTCTTTAAGCTCTTGAAAAAAGTAACTGGGTTCATATTCACGTTTAAACGTTGAATTGTGACCTATTTGAAAAAGGCTACATTTCTGTCCATTTTAAGCATAAAATCCATTTTCATGCGCAGATTTTAAATCACTAATTATGCAGTGTAGGGCAGTGCTTTGATAACCAAAGGACAGCACTTAGTATCCATTCAATGAATAAATTGTTTTGAAGTATGAAAAGGATTTAACTGTTCCCAGCCGAAGCAAATATCCAGAGATTACTGTACGTGGCAGTTAATTTTGCAAAGAATGTAACATTAAAAGCAATCTAACTAGGACAATTTCTCATTAGATGTGACTCCCTTAACATGGGAACTGCTAGTTAATTTAGCCAATGCGATTTAGGCATTATTAGGTCTTTTATGTCAGGATAACAAGCACATGGCAAATGTACTTATCTTTGAACAAATATCTCATAGGATGATTCTGTAAACACAGAACACAGTAACCTTCATGGAGATATTACAATCTTTAGAGCCTTCCACTGCAATAAATGAAAGAAAGAAAGAAAGATGTATCTAGTTTTCGGTTTCTATGACCTGATGGTTATTTGTTTTACATTTTCCATAATGTCAGATTGCTGGCAACTATCTGATTTTCCTGAGATAGAATGCACGTCGCACCTTTGTATTACTTCACTGTTTCAAGAAAAAGAAAACGGAAAAGCTGTGTTTCTCGCGGAGATGTCTTCATTTCTTGCCTCTTTAGTCTTGTTTTAGTAGTCCTGATGGGCGCCTGTGTTGCTGAGAAAAACACTGGGAATGGGCGATGTGAGAAGTTGGCCTGGTATATGCTGTCCACTAATTAAAGTGGGCACCTTGCACCAGTCCAAACGACCCTTATTGATGATTAGGTCAAAGATAACCTTTAGAAAGCTATCCTAGTGGTAGCTATGGAGAGCAGCCTTCAGGCTTAATCTTGAAGGAATGTAAAGCAGCTTGTTTTACCAGAATATCACCTCCTGAATGACTAAATGAAAGGAGAACCACACAAGTGTTATATAAAAATATGTATTTATTACTAAAACACTCTCTACTAATCTCTACCCGAGATTAGAATATACAGGACACAATATTAAATCAATAGAACGACAGTAAATAGCACAATACACAGCGGGCTCCAGGGGGAGACCGAACCATATACTAAGAAAGTGGTATAACAACCACGACTTCAATAGACACAGTGTCTAGAGCACGTAGAATAGCTGGGACCCCAAAGAACCACCCACAGGAGAGACACAGGGAGCCCACGGAGGACGGGTGCAGTGTGGGAACACAGACGCGAGCTCCGTACAACTCTATGGGAAAGTCGCGGTTGGAAAATTACAGCTTAAGGACACTTCGGAGAGGACTTCAAGCAAACCCTTTGGAACATAGAAGGTTCTAAGGCCAGCACCCTTGTGAGTACCGAGGTACCCGTGTTACCTATCCCAGAGGAGCCGGGTGCATAGGGGTCAAGTGGTGTCGGAAACCCTCGTCGTTTTCAATGGCGTGATGCGAAGAAGTACTGTTGCCGGGAAGATGAAAAGTGTCCGGTGGAATCCAAGCCTGGATTCGGAATAAAAAGAACCTGAAAGCAGAGGGGACAGAGTCTGGGCCACTTCATGTGACCAGTGGCTCGATAGACGAATGCCCACCGATGTCGGGTGCTACAGGTGTGAAGATCAGATGCTTGACTCTGCAGCCACGGAGACCAGGAGACGTCGACGATGACCAAAGTCTGGAGGTGAGCTGTCCCACAAAGGATGTCGAGTGCTGAGGGGTCAGTGTTCGGATTGAACACCAACAAGCCTTAGCAAAGGCAACCCACGCGGGCAGAGGAAACAAGTGATAGTATGGACCAGCAAGGTCCAGGAGACTCTCCAAGCTATGGGGAGTCAGGGCACATCTGGAGCAACCAGGGAAGCCCAAGGAAAGTCAAAGTGACCCTCGCTAGGACCCACAGGCCAACGGACCAGGGATCCCAAAGGGACCTCGAGCAGAATCACAAAGTACCAGCCCACGGAGCACTCGTGGAGTGGAGGCCGGAGATCTTTGGTGGAAATTCTGCTCGGGGTCGGGACTATACGTAGTCCAAAGCACAGCCTCAGGGATTGCCAAAAAGCATATGCTGCTGCAAAAATACACGGTGCACAGGGGTTCAGGTTGCACGGTCCCCACAAGGGATACTGGTCTCAGGATTTCTGAGAGAGCAGATCGACCTCAGGGACGCTCGGGAACCCACCTCCTGTGTTGCAGAAATCTTTGGAGTCCTCATGAGCTAGGGAGATGCAAACCGGTCAGATGCGTTTAGGTGCCTGCTGCTGCAGGGAGTAACTCCTTTACTCCAAGGGAGATTCTTCTGTCGTCCAGCGAAGTGTAGACCGTCGAAGTACTTGGTTTCTGCTTACAGAGTTTAGTCCAGGTAAACTCTAAAGTCCTGTAGTCAGGTTTCCTATTTTATACCCAAGGAAGGGGTTGGACTAACTCTGGGGACCCACCTATGGGAGGGTCAGGACAGAGGGGTGGCTACACCCATGTCCTTTGTCCAGTTTCGCGCCAGAGCAGGAGCCATTGGCTCCTGCAACCGGTTTGAGCTGGACTATGCACGGGGACACCAAATGTGCCCCCAGTGCAGACTTTCTGGCACTCTAAGAGTGCACCCACCCAGCCCCAATACACTAAAGCCTGTCTGGGAGGTGGTCACACCTCCTTGTGACAGGAAACCTATTGTCAGGCCTTCCTCTGCTCGAGTTTGGCTCAGCAGCAGGAGGGCAGACTCGTGTCTGTGTCTGGCAGCATCCATTTTGTGCTGCCCAGGTCGAGAAAGCTGGTACCGGGTAGACCGGTGCCCCATAGTAGTGGTACTACAAGGGAGGAATCATACCTCCCACACCAGTTAATGGTGTGGAGCTATGATTCCAAGGTGTTTGACACCAAACACAATATGTTTCTAAGCAGCCGTTTTAAAGTTAGCATTTACGGCGAGGTTATAATGCACTTAATTATATATGGTTGGCTGCATCACAGACAACCCCGGGGAATAGATTCCGAAGGCTGCAGAGGGGCTCTGCTGATGCAGAGGCACCCTCTCACATAAAACACAGCACCCTGCCTTCAGGATTGATAAGGCCTGCCATAGGGGTGACTGATAGGTTTATATGTGCAGTGATTTAGAATAGATATAGGTAACCTATATCTAAGTAAGGGGTGCATGCACCTACTTACACAGGTTGCAGTAGCAGACCTGTGGTGTCATTTTGAATGGCCTCTCAGGGGTGGCACAATACATGCTTCAGCCCCTGGGAGGCCTCTGGGGTACCTATGCCCTGGGTACATGGTGTACCATATACTAGGGACTGATAAGGGTACCCAAGAATCCAATCTGGAGTGTACCTAAAGTACATGCAATCAATTTATAGGAGAAAGCAGATAGACTGGGGTCCTGAATAGCAGGATCCAAGTCAGACTAGGACAAAAACAGTGAGACATCAGCAAAAAGTGGGGGTAACTATAAGAAGCAGATGCTACTCTCCTACAGGCGAGTCACAGGAGTTTGCAGGGTCGCTTTCCTGCAGAGTCACAGGACTACTGACACTCCCCAGTGGTTCAAATTGAAAACCATGGAAAATAACTTAGTGATAAATCAACGCAGCCAATTTCTAATTCATAAAAGAATACAAAAAATATATTTTGGAAACTGAGAAATGTTTGACTCCACTTTCAGTCGGAAGAAATTAAGAAACATTTAGTAATGCTTAAAGCTATAATAGCTTTGTACATTCATATGAAAACAGAATTTGTAACTGATTATATGTTGGCTGAAAGAGTGCTCCATCGCAACAGTGACAAAGTACCCCTTTTGCCAACCTGTAGGTCAGTCTGCCTCGTTTAGAGTCTGGGGAACCTTCAGTGCATAGACGGCGGAGACTACTCTGTTTCTGCTGCCTGTAGACACCTCGGATGGCCCTGAAGAGTAAAGACCCTCAGAGATTTAGGCATGCATCTGTCTACCTTATGTAGATTGGCTGGGCACAAGGCTAACTTTTAAATGACATCCACTTCAAGGGGGAAGGCTCCCATGGCGAGGGGGTAATTTTTTTTCCATCCGCTTTGGGATTTTCTTTTTGAAAAAACCCCAAAAAACTTGTCAGTTGGACAGATGGCTCCGTCATGTTGACAGACCATCTGTCAAACTTACAATGCATTTCCAGGAACCGCTGTGACAGCGGTTCCTGAAAATGCAAGCGATTTCCGCAGGGGCAGCGGACATCTCTAAATACAGCAGACAGAGCACTCTCGCTATAGAGGGAGTAAAGTACTGAGCCCGCCAAGAATTAAATTAACCACTTAATAATTGAGAGACACTCTGCTCCATGCCTACATGAGAAATTCTTAACATGTGCGTATCTCAAGTGGTGGTATATCGTATATTTTGTTTGTCACTATTGTCACTTTTATAGACATTAAATTGACTAGTTTACTAATGGACTAATGCAATGCCCCCAATCGTCTATGGGATCGAATAAGTGATTAAAGAGTAAACACAGAAGAGCCACACAAATTATATACATCATTATTTTTCTCATGTTGTCCTTCTTGTCTATAAATATAAAAGGATTACAATATTTAGCACATCTGATATATATTACACATGGGAGAATAGCACCTGTGTAGTTTTGGTTAGGTCTGACTTTCCATTGGAAAGGTTTTTTGTTTTCCCAATTCATTTGGTGCTGGTCGATGAATCTGCATCAAAGTTTCTGATAAAAAAGTTAATCCAATTTGGGATCTGCGGCATATTTAGGCAGATCTGGTAAGGGGTGGGGCAAAGAAAAAGGGGATTCAAATAGGGATAATTCCGATTTTAACTCCTATATGAGTTGTGTACAAAAGTGAGACCCAGATCACCTCACAGTGTTTCAGTTACAAGTCCTTCATGGCCAGAAAAGGAAGTGCTCTGCCTACTGCTGTGAAACCAGGGCTGGCATTTACCTGATAGACCGTCTCCCAGAGGTGAAATGACACCACCTGAAGCTTCACTTTCTGCTGGAGGAGCTGTGGATCTGCCATGAAACACTTAGAAGCCTTCCATCCTGCTGAAAGATGAAAGGAGTCTGCCTGGCCCTGCAGGAGGAGAAACTGTCCAGGAGAAAAGAACCCCAGCTTGTCCCTGGTGGATGTGGTACATACATAGAGAGCAGAAGAGTGAGCTAGGGAGGACCCATGTGTCAAGTGGACCCCACTGGTCTCTTATACCACATCCTGATGGGAATCGCTACTGTTTTCATCTTGGGAGGTTCAGTCAGGGCCGCAACTGCATGATCATCGTAGGCTCCAACAGAGTCATGCAACTGCCATGGTCATCAGTGGCACAGTTGGGGTGGCTGAAACTCAGTGATAATTGCAGGCCATCTTTGGAGTGGGAATGTCCTTGGCCCAGGCAGGGTTGCTTCACTACATCCATTGGAGACTACCTCGGACAGGTCCACACCTGTGTCAGCACTGCAGACAAGGACTGAGTCAGGGCAGGAACGCAGATGGTCATGGCCTGCACCTGGATTCCCCATGCAGCCCAATGAACTTGTTGCTCACTGCAGCCCCAAGAGGCTCTGGGTGGATGTCTGGGCTTGCAAGTGAAGGTCAAGGACTTGAACATGCCATACAAGTATCGCAAGGAAGTGAGACTGAACATTGAGTGCATATTTGACTATGAGCAAGACAGTGCTACACTTGGGCTTGGTTCACACCAGGTCCTGATTTCCTGGGGGGGGAGGGGAGGGGGGGCACAAAGAAAAATCACACCCAGAGACACTAACATGTATAACACATTGGATTATGCACTATTTATTAGGCTCAGGTGAAATTGCATTATGCCAGTGTAATTTGAATAATTGTGGGAATTTTGCATTATGCTTGTTAGGCCAAATTCTTGAAATTATGGTTTCACCACATAGCTTAATTACACACCGTTCAGGCAAAAATGTTACAGTGAGTGCTAAGGAACAACATGAAAGCCAGAACGTGAGCGGCTGCTGCTGACAATACAGTATTTTGCGCTATTTGTCTAGTGCAAACTGAATCTCTGCATCAAAAATTGATGTGAGAGTACGTTTTGCACTAAAATAGATTTTCTTTTCCCTTAATTGCATGTAATTTTACAGACTTTCGATGAAATTTCACATAATAATTTTGTGAAAACAAATTAAGTGAATTTCACACAGCCCCAGTGTTTAGTACCGCTGTGAAATTAAAGGTACTTCCTTTCTGTGAAAAGATGAGCACTTAGTTGGACATTGGAGTTATTGTGTCTGTTGGTTGATTCTTGAGTGCTGAGCCCCCACTTCCTCCCTGAGAAACTTGTGACTGACTGCTCATACTTGCTAGTCAAGTGCAGAGGTGGTTGTATTTAGTCCAGTGTGCAAAGCCATAGTAGAAAAGGCCCCAGGACTGCAGGGAAAAATACTCCAACCTCCAGGCCTTGTCTGCCATGTGCCCGCCTCTTTGAGGTTTGACATAACCGTTATGTGATCTATTGAGCAATGTCACCAATTTTGACATATGAGATGTCATTTGTGATGTAATGAATCAGGTCATAGGCAGTGTACGGTGAGGGTTTGAGTTATAGTTTGTGTAGCTAATCATAAATGGGCAATTTCAGGGGGTTGTAAATTTTGTTTCGTAACCATACGTTCACTGTATGTTTATTTCAGGAGGCCTCTGAGGTATTTTTAAACAACTGTTACTGTCCTATTAGCAGAGGAAACCAAAACGTACTTTCAACAATGTTTTTTTCAGCAAATTCATTAGGTTGTTTTGATGATGTGCTACATCTAACTCCCATGTCTTATTCACAACACTGTGTGATCAACCAGTGATGTACACAGCCTTTGGCTATAAGCAGCAGAGTTAGCTGAAGGGTTTGCAGCGTGAAACATATCTCCTATGCAGCCAGTCAGTTAGCTGGGTGAGTGTTGACATGAGACAATGTAATTCAAAATAACTTTATTAAGCAAAAGGCAATAAAAGCAAATGCATACAACATAATGAAACAAGAAATCAATGAATACATACAATTGATTCACAAAAACACAAAAATTAAAATAATAAGAATTTAAAAAAATTAAGACACCATAAAAAGTACAACAATAATTTTCAGTAAGACAAGCAAACAAACCAAGGAATTTCTTTAAGAGCCATAAGTATAATCATTGCCAGTGGTAGACCCTGATAAACATACATTGACTGAGAACTATGATGTATGCAGCATTGCTAGCTATGTAGACTAAACATTGCATGCCTGGAAGGTGATAATAAAATAATATGCCTAACACCTCAAATAGTATATAAGGTGACGCAAGTGCAGGATAAAATATGCGGCAGGTCAACTCGTGACTTGGCAACAGAACCTATTATATTCCAGACTAGGGGCCTGATTGCGATGCAGGCAGGAAAGGATTGTACTGTCGGTCGGAGCCCTCCTGCCGCATCGTACTCACTGATTCGGATTCCCTTCCGACCGAGCCATTTCGATGGGCTCGGTCGGAAGGGAATCCGAATCAGCCTTCCGAATGGCTTACGGCAGGCTCGGAGAGCCCGTCCACCATTCCGAAGGCCCACAGTAATCCTCCGGCCGGAATCGCGGCCTAGGGGGCACCTATGGTGCCCCCCGTTGATCCCTGCACCCGGTGGCAGGCACCTTAAGGTGCCTGCCACGGGGTGCAGGGATGAACTGCACCCCTGCTCTTTGCTATGAGAGCATGCATTCCGTTCGGAATGCATGCTCTCATAGCAAAGTACAGGATTGCGACAGAACAGGGTTCGGTCGCATCCTAATTCCTGGGCTGGAACCGACGACTGGAGGTCGTACGGTTCCAATTCCAGAACGATGCCAGACGGACTCGGGTCCCCTAGGTCAGGAAAGACACCATTAGGTGCAAAGTGCTTTAAAACCCTGTGTGGTAGATTATATACTAATTAGCTTTCCTGAAAAACTGCAGGAAAACCTCCACATTCTCACAACAAAAATGTCTAGTTAGAGTCCGCTATGTTGATGTGAAATACGGGGATCAGCCTGCAATTACAGTAACTAAAGGTGAACACTAAGGATGTGAGAATCCATGGGTCACCCACGACTAAAAATGTCATCACATAGGGCTGATGAGTTTCTGGACATAGGTTGCTCTCCAAATAAAAGAGGCAACTCGGAGACATGTATTTGAGTCCCCCAAGGAAGATAAAAATGAGAAGACATCCTGACGTTTCCAAGTGTTATGTGCTATAGATAAAGGTTTTATGTAAAATTTCCTAATATCAGCATAAAAACTACAAAATAGAATATAATGCAAAGTGGATTGAGATGATCTACCATCACACACGCATTTTGCCGTCTCCTCTGGCCATTGCTTCATTTTAGGGAAAGCCACCAGGACATGGGCTATGCCCATGCTTAGTCGTGTCAGGTCAAAGCGGTGTTGGATGCTGGTTGTAGACAGCAGATACTGCTGTACCCCTCATTTGGTGTCACAGAAAGATATGTGGCTACAGAGGGCCTTAGGAGGACATTAGCATGTCTGATAGCAAATTTTTTGTTGAGAAGTAGAAGCTTCAAATCCCTCTTGCTGAAGCGCGGTATACTGTCTTGGCAATCTAGGCACAGGGTGTTGTCAAGCTGGACCCTCTAGAGATACACAAAAGCCACAGAATTCTCATCACCCGAACCAGACTTACACAATCCGATACAATTGTTTTCGTACACCAAGTCTCCTCTTTGCACCAAATATTGTTCCACATCTGTACGTGTTTTGGTAAAAGTAGATCTTCCAAATATGGCAATCTCACCTCTGTATTTATTATCTCGGCCGATATGGATTGTGGAACAGCGAGTAATCACCATAGAAATATGTTCTCCTGAGTTTGTAAACTGATGCATTTGGCATGGCGCCACAACCTGCTGCCATATGAGTCTACTGATATACATTTGGCTTTCTAGATTGCGACCATTTCTCTGATTGGTTTGCAACCAAATTTAGAGGCAAACCCAAAAATATCCTCACAGAACCGCGCCATCTTTAGCCTGTTGTTTTCAATGTGCTTAGACAAAGAAACACTAGTAGTAAAGAGAATACCCTGGTAAGAGAACAATGTGACCCTCATGATCTGTGCATCCTTAATAAAGTGACTGCGTGATTTACACGCCACCTCCCCACAGATCACAGTTTTCTGCAGGTGTATTTAAAATTTTCTCACCTCCATAAATTCAGAAAAACTGTCCACTAAGTGTTGCAGGCCATTGGCTGTCCTAGGCAATAGGATGGCATCATCCGCGTAAAGGAGGACCGGGACTGCCCTACCATTAACATGTGGAGGGTCAGCATCCACACCCTGGAATAATCTATCTACTCCGTTTATATACAGAGAGAACAGGAAGGGTGCCAAAACGTGCCCCTGCCTATCTCCTCTTTGAATGTTTAACAGTGGGAAACATTCCCCATTAGGCCCATAGCTAACCCTCGCTGATAAATCAAACCAGATCAAAGGCACTTGACAGATCAACAAAACACAGTGTAGTTTTCCAGGCTTGGCCCTCATGCGTTTCCCTGTAAGGAGGTCCAGGTTGACATATTGTGCAACCGTCCCCAATCTCCTCCTAAACCCACATTGGGACTCTGTAAGCATACAGTTGGCCTCAGCCCAGTCTTCTAACCTTTCCAAGATTACCCTGCCCAGAATCTTGGCAGAGGAGTCTACGAGGGAAATGGGATGGTAGCCTTTAGCGTCACTATTAGAACCAATTCTAAAAATCGTGATTACCAATGTCTCTGCCCACGTTGGAGGAATATGACCATTGGCCGTCCTGTTAAATACGTGTCAGGATCGGTGCCCATAAGTCAGGCAGATGTTTGTACATATCAACCAGGACCTCATCCAGTCCTGCCGCTTTCCTGCAGGTGCTCTTTGCAGTGGCCTTTATAACTTAATCTAATATGAATATTATAGGCTTACCATCAATATTAAATTGGCCAGAATGGGATAAGTCCTTCTCCGATGTTTCTAATATGGATGGAGAACAAAAAATTCTAGGAAAGTGATCAGCCCATGCCTGCATTTGTACATATGAATCAACATCAGGGGCTGTGTTGTTTCTCAAAAAAGGAGAGTTTATCATCTTCCACAACAAAATGCAGATATAAGTGGTAGCGGCTTCCTACAACTTAGACCAAGCCTCCTCCTGTACCTCTTTTTTCCTAACTGACAGCGCCACCTTGTATTGTATCCTATAGACTGCTACCAAAAGACCATCTCTGGGAGATGTGTTGAGAATGAGTCATAACTTTTTTGATGCTCTAGAACAGGGTGGGTTAAACCAACCCAACTTGACCTGCTTACAAGCCCTAGAGCCTCAAGAAAGTAGGGCATTACAGAAGAAGTGATATTTCCAAAGGCTGTGAGGTTTGCCGCATCATTTTCCAACTCAGATAAACAGGACTCAAAGTCATGTTTGTTGTTGTCGATTAGTCCCTTGATAAACTTGAAGGGTATGATGCCCGTCCATTTCAAGCGTGGCTCTTTTCAGCCTGATATGCTGATATTGCCTATATTGGTAGGGGTGATTTCCCAACTAACTGGAAAATGTAGTGCGAGGACCAGGGTATTGTGCTCACTAACCAAATTGGGTGTAATCACAAGGTTGACCAAATCAGGGATACAGTGTCAAGATATCAGGATATGATCTATGTTAGTCTTGGCTCCCCTACATATAAACGTATAATTCTGACCAAGGGGAGTACCACCCGCATTCAGGAGAGTTAGATTATGGCTAAACAGCGTACTAATCAGTCCGTTGCCATATGTATCGTGTGAAAAATGTGACTGATCTGCCCCAAAACATCAGAGATGCCATACACATCGTTAGAGGGTGGTGTACTTTTTAAAATTTTGAAATCGCCAACCCGAAGGAGCAAGTAATGGGTCACCTTTGCAGGTCAAATTTGGACAGGTCTTCCTTTAACCCCTTCGCTGCTAGGCCTTTTCCCCCCCTGTGCTAAGCCTTTTTTTGGCTATTTGGGGTAGTTCGCGCTTAGGCCCCTGTAACTTTTTGACCACATAAGGTATCCACGCCAAATTTGCGTCCTTTTTTTCTAACATCATGGGAATTGTAAAGGTACCCAGGGTTTGTGGATTCCCCTGGAGGGGACCCAGAAATTAGCCAAAATACAGCAACATTTTGTTTTTTTGGGGAAAAATGCGAAAAAAGGGCTACAGATGAAAGCGTCTTGTTTTTTCCCTGCAAATGGCATCAAAAAGGGGTTGTGGTGCTGAAATCACCATCTTCCCAGCTTTCAGGAAAAGCAGACTTTTGTCAGAAAACCAACTTTTTTTACACAGTTTTGGCATTTTTCTGGGACATAGCCTATTTTTGCTATTTTTTGTGCTTTCAACCTCCTTCCAGTTAATGGTAGAAATGGGTATGAAACCAATAATGGATCCTGGAAAGCCATACATTTCTGAAAAGTAGACAAAATTCTGAATTCAGCAAGGGGTCATTTGTGTAGATCCTTAAAGTTTTTCTTATAGAAACTAACAGTTAAATAAAGGAAAAATTGAAAATTAGTTGAAAAAAACAGCCATTTGTGTCAACGTTTTCACCTGTAACTTCTTCTAATTATGACAGCTATTTGAAAGCAATATGCCGTTATATCCGCTGGACCTTTCTGGTTGTGGGGATATATAGGACTTGTAGGTTCACCAAGAACCCGACGAACCCAGAGCCAATAACTGAGCAGCATCTTGCAATGGTTTTTTATTATGTACCGGGTATATAGCAATTATTTTGGGAAAATGTATACATGGAAAAATTGTTATGAAAGACACCTATGTATTTCTGAAATGGGAACAAAATGTAGATTTTAGAAACAGTAGATATTTGCACATTTCCGAAATTGGGAGTACCCATACTAGCATGAGAATTATAGGTCATTTTTCAAAATGACTTATTTTTTACACATTGTCTTTCATTTGGAAGGCAGAAATGCATCGAAAGTCAATAGGTAATAACAGTTGCTCTACAATTCTGTGTTACCCTAAGTCTCCCGATAAAAATGGTACCTCACTTGTGTGGGTAGGCCTTGAGCCCACAACAGGAAATGGCTCAAATTGCAACGTGGACGTACCACATTTTCACAATGAAAAATTACCCTTTTTTTGCAAAGTGCCTAGCTGTCGTTTTTGAACCCTAGCTCTGCGGGCACTTAGGGAAACCTAGCAAACCTATACATTTTTGCAAACTAGACACGCAGGGGAATTCAGGATGGGGAGACTTGACTGGCTCTCACCAGGTTCTGTTACCCAGAATACCTTGCAAACCTAAAAAATTGGCAAAAAAAACACATTCTCCTCACTTTTCTGTGGTGGAAAGTTCTGGAATCTGCGTGGATCCACAAAATTCTACCCACCCCGCGTTCCCCAAGGTCTTCCAAAAACAATGGTACCTCACTTGTGTGGGTAGGCCTAGTGCCCGCGACAGGAAGCAGCGCAAAACGCAACGTGGACGCAACACATTTTCACAGTGAAAAATGGCCCTTTTTTTGCAAAGTGCCTAGCTGTAGTTTTTGAACCCTAGCTCTGCCGGCACTTAGGTAAACCTAGCAAACTATACATTTTTGAAGAGTAGACACCCAGGGGAATCCAGGATGGGGTGACTTGACTGGCTCTCACCAGGTTCTGTTACCCAGAATCCCTTGCAAACCTAAAAAATTGGCAAAAAAAACACATTTTCCTCACTTTTCTGTGGTGGAAAGTTTTGGAATCTGCGTGGATCCACAAAATTCCACCCACCCCGCGTTCCCCAAGGTCTTCCGAAAAAAATGGTACCTCACTTGTGTGGGTAGGCCTAGTGCCCGCGACAGGAAGCAGCGCAAAACACAACGTGGACGCACCACATTTTCACAGTGAAAAATGACCCTTTTTTGCAAAGTGCCTAGCTGTAGTTTTTGAACCCTAGCTCTGCCGGCACTTAGGAAAACCTAGCAAACCTATACATTTTTGAAAAGTAGACACCCATGGGAATCCAGGATGGGGTGACTTGAATGGCTCTCACCAGGTTCTGTTACCCAGAATCCCTTGCAAACCTAAAAAATTGGCAAAAAAACCACATTTTCCTCACTTTTCTGTGGTGGAAAGTTCTGAAATCTGCGTGGATCCCAAAAATTCCACCCACCGCGCGTTCCCCAAGGTCTTCCGAAAAAAATGGTATCTCACTTGTGTGGGTAGGCCTAGTGCCCGCGACAGGAAGCAGCGCAAAACGCAACGTGGACGCACCACATTTTCACAGTGAAAAATGACCCTTTTTTTGCAAAGTGCCTAGTTGTAGTTTTTGAACCCTAGCTCTGCTGGCACTTAGGGAAACCTAGCAAAACTATAAATTTTTGAAACGTAGACACCCAGGGGAATCCAGGATGGTGTGACTTGACTGGCTCTCACCAGGCTCTGTTACCCAGAATCCCTTGCAAACCTAACAAATTGGCAAACAAAACACATTTTCCTCACTTTTCTGTGGTGGAAAGTTCTGGAATCTGCGTGGATCCACAAAATTCCACCCACCCCGTGTTCCCCAAGGTCTTCCAAAAAAAATGGTACCTCACTTGTGTGGGTAGGCCTAGTGCCTGCGACAGGGACAGGAAGCAGCGCAAAACGCAATGTGGACGCACCACATTTTCATAGTGAAAAATGACCCTTTTTTTGCAGAGTGCCTAACTGTAGTTTTTGAACCCTAGCTCTGCCGGCACCTAGGGAAACCTACCAAACCCACTCTTTTCTGAAAAGTAGACACCCGGGGGATTCCAGGGAGGTATGGCTTGCGTGGATCCCCCAACGTTTTCTTACCCAGAATCCCCTGCAAACCTGACATTTTGCTGAACAAATCCCTTTTTTCACACATTTTTGTGTGGTAAAGTTGTGGCATCACCGGGCTGACACAAATGTCCTACCACCCAGCGTTCCCCAGGTCTCCCGATAAAATGGTGCCTCACTCGGGTGGGAGGCCCAGTACCTGCGACAGGCAAGGGCCCACACGTATTGAGGCGACCTCAAAATGGCCTATCACAAAACGACCTGGTTTTGCAAGGGGTCCCATGACGTTTTGGTCCGGGGCTCGGCGGCCACCTAGGAAACCTACCAAACCCACACATTTCTGAAAAGTAGACACCCGGGGATTCCAGGGAGGTATGGCTTGCGTGGATCCCTCAATGTTTTCTTACTCAGAATCCCCTGCAAACCTGACATTTTGCTGAAAAAATCCCTGTTTCACACATTTTTGTGTGGTAAAGTTGTGGCATCACCGGGCTGACACAAATTTCCTACCACCCAGCGTTCCCCCACATCTCCTGATAAAAATGGTGGCTCACTCGGGTGGGAGGCCCAAGTACCCGCGACAGGCAAGGGCCCACAAGGTATTGAGTCGACCTCAAAATGGCCTATCACAAAACGACCTGGTTTTGCAAGGGGTCCCATGACGTTTTGGCTCGGGGCTCGGCGGCCACCTAGGAAACCTACCAAGCCACACATTTCTGAAAAGTAGACACCCGGGGATTCCAGGGAGGTATGGCTTGCGTGGATCCCCCAACGCATTCTTACCCAGAATCCCCTGCAAACCTGACATTTACTGAAAAAATCCCTTTTTCACACATTTTTGTGTGGTAAGTTGTGGCATCACCGGGCTGACACAAATTTCCTACCACCCAGCATTCCCCACGTCTCCCGATAAAATGGTGCCTCACTCGGGTGGGAGGCCCAAGTACCCGCGACAGGCAAGGGCCCACAACGTATTGAGGCGACCTCAAAATGGCATATCACAAAACGACCTGGTTTTGCAAGGAGGTCCCATGACGTTTTGGCCCGGGGCTCGGCGGCCACCTAGGAAACCTACCAAACCCACATATTTCTGAAAAGTAGACACGCTGGGGATTCAGGAGGTATGGCTTGCGTGGATCCCCCAATGTTTTCTTATCCAGAATCCCTGCAAACCTGACATTTTGCTGAAAAAATCACTTTTTCACACATTTTTGTGTGGTAAGTTGTGGCATCACCGGGCTGACACAAATTTCCTACCACCCAGCATTCCCCAGGTCTCCCGATAAAATGGTGCCTCACTCGGGTGGGAGGCCCAAGTACCCGTGACAGGCAAGGGCCCATAACGTATTGAGGCTGACCTCAAAATGGCCTATCACAAAGCGACCTGGTTTTGCAAGGGGGTCTCATGACGTTTTGGCCCTGGGCTCAGCGGCCACCTTGGAAACCTACCAAACCCACACATTTCTGAAAAGTAGACACATGGGGATTCCGGGAGGTATGGCTTGCGTGGATCCCCCAATGTTTTCTTACCCAGAATCCCTGCAAACCTGACATTTTGCTGAAAAAATCCTTTTTCACACATTTTTGTGTGGTCAAGTTGTGACATCACCGGGATGAAACAATTTCCTACCACCCAGCGTTCCGCAGGTCTCCCGATAAAAATGGTGCCTCACTCGGGTGGGAGGCCCAGTACCCGCGACAGGCAAGGGCCCACAACGTATTGAGGCGACCTCAAAATGGCCTATCACAAAATCGACCAGGTTTTGCAGGGGGTCCCATGACGTTTTGGCCCGGGGCTCGGCGGCCACCTAGGCAAACCTACCAAACCCACACATTTCTGAAAAGTAGACACCCGGGGATTCCGGGAGGTATGGCCACGTGGATCTCCCAACGTTTTCTTACCCAGAATCCCCTGCAAACCTGATATTTTGCTGAAATAATCACTTTTTTCACACATTTTTGTGTGGTAAAGTTGTGGCATCACCGGGCTGACACAAATTTTCTACCACCCAGCGTTCCCCCAGGTCTCCCGATAAAAATGGTGCCTCACTCGGGTGGGAGGCCCAAGTACCCGCGACAGGCAAGGGCCCAAAACATTTTGTGATAGGCAATTTTGATGTCGCCTCAATACGTTGTGGGCCCTTGCCTGTCGCGGGTACTTGGGCCTCCCACCCGAGTGAGGCACCATTTTTATCGGGAGACCTGGGGAACGCTGGGTGGTAGGACATTTGTATCAGCCACAACTTTACCACACAAAATGTGTGAAAAAGGGATTTTTTCAGCAATATATCAGGTTTGCAGGGGATTCTGGGTAAGAAAACGTTGGGGGATCCACACAAGCCATACCTCTCTGGAATCCCCCGGGTGTCTACTTTTCAGAAATGTGTGGGTTTGGTACGTTTCCCTAGGTGGCCGCCAAGCGCCAGGCCAAAACGTCATGGGACCCCCTTTGCAAAACCAGGTTGTTTTGTGATAGTCCATTTTGAGGTCGCCTCAATACGTTGTGGGCCCTGCCTGTCGCGGGTACTTGGGCCTCCTACCCGAGTGAGGCACCATTTTATCGGGAGACCTGGGGGACGCTGGGTGGTAGGAAATTTGTGTCAGCCCGGTGATGCCACAACTTTACCACATGAAAATGTGTGAAAAAGTGATTTTTTCAGCAAAATATCAGGTTTGCAGGGGATTCTGGGTAAGAAAACGTTGGGGGATCCACGCAAGCCATACCTCCCTGGAATCCTCGGGCGTCTACTTTGCAGAAATGTGTGGGTTTGGTAGGTTTCCCTAGGTGGCCGCCGAGCCCGGGCCAAAACGTCATGGGACTCCCTTGCAAAACCAGGTTGTTTTGTGATAGGCCATTTTGAGGTCGCCTCAATACGTTGTGGGCCCTTGCCTGTCGCTGGTACTTGGGCCTCCCACCCGAGTGAGGCACCATTTTTATCGGGAGACCTGGGGAACGCTGGGTAGAGAAATTTGTGTCAGCCCAGTGATGCCACAACTTTACCACACAAAAATGTGTGAAAGAAGTTATTTTTCCGCAAAATATCAGGTTTGCAGGGGATTCTGGGTAAGAGAAACGTTGAGGGATCCACGCAAGCCATACCTCCCTGGAATCCCCTGGATGTCCACTTTTCATAAATGTGTGGGTTTGGTAGGTTTTCCTAGGTGGCCGCCGAGCCCCGGGCCAAAACGTCATGGGACCCCCCTTGCAAAACCAGGTCGTTTTGTGATAGTCCATTTTGAGGTCGCCTCAATACGTTGTGGGCCCTTGCCTGTCGCGGGTACTTGGGCCTCCCACCCGAGTGAGGCACCATTTGTATCGGGAGACCTGGGGGGACGCTGGGTGGTAGGAAATTTATGTCTTCCCCGTGATGCCACAACTTTACCACACAAAAATGTGTGAAAAAAGTGATTTTTTCAGCAAAATATCAGGTTTGCAGGGGATTCTGGGTAAGAAAACGTTGGGGGATCCACGCACGCCATACCTCCCTGGAATCCCCCCGGTGTCTACTTTTCAGAAATGTGTGGGTTTGGTAGGTTTCCCTAGGAGGCCGCCGAGCCCCGGGCCAAAACGTCATGGGACCCCCCTTGCAAAACCAGGTCGTTTTGTGATAGGCCATTTTGAGGTCGCCTCAATACGTTGTGGGCCCTTGCCTGTCACGGGTACTTGGGCCTCCCACCCGAGTGAGGCACCATTTTTATTGGGAGACCTGGGGGAACGCTGGGTGGTAGGAAATTTGTGTCAGCCCGGTGATGCCACAACTTTACCACACAAAAATATGTGAAAGAAGTTATTTTTTCAGCAAAATATCAGGTTTGCAGGGGATTCTGGGTAAGAAAACGTTGGGGGATCCACGCAAGCCATACCTCCCTGGAATTTCCCGGGTGTCTACTTTTCAGAAATGTGTGGGGTTGGTAGGTTTCCCTAGGTGGCCGCCGAGCCCCGGGCCAAAACGTCATGGGACCCCCCTTGCAAAACCAGGTCGTTTTGTGATAGGCCATTTTGAGGTCGCCTCAATACGTTGTGGGCCCTTGCCTGTCGCGGGTACTTGGGCCTCCCACCCGAGTGAGGCACCATTTTTATCGGGAGACCTGGGGGGACGCTGGGTGGTAGGAAATTTGTGTCAGCCCCGTGATGCCACAACTTTACCACACAAAAATGTGTGAAAAAAGTGATTTTTTCAGCAAAATATCAGGTTTGCAGGGGATTCTGGGTAAGAAAACGTTGGGGGATCCACGCAAGCCATACCTCCCTGGAATCCCCCCGGTGTCTACTTTTTAGAAATGTGTGGGTTTGGTAGGTTTCCTAGGTGGCCGCCGAGCCCCAGGCCAAAACGTCATGGGACCCCCCTTGCAAAACCAGGTCGTTTTGTGATAGGCAATTTTGAGGTCGCCTCAATACGTTGTGGGCCCTTGCCTGTCGCGGGTACTTGGGCCTCCCACCCGAGTGAGGCACCATTTTTATCGGGATACCTGGGGGAACCCTGGGTGGTAGGAAATTTGTGTCTGCCCCGTGATGCCACAACTTTACCACACAAAAATGTGTGAAAAAAGTGATTTTTTCAGCAAAATATCAGGTTTGCAGGGGATTCTGGGTAAGAAAACGTTGGGGGATCCACGCAAGCCAGCTCACAGTGCATGGATGTTTGTAAACATCTATTTTCCTAATGCGTGCAGGTTGTGCAGCTGCCCTTTTCCGTCTGCTTCACAAGCTGCATTAGGAAAATGGATGTTTATGACCACCTCATGGGCGGTTGCATCCAAATTCATTGGCTGGGACTGCCGACTACTAGTCAGTCGGTCTCCATTCCAACACGATTCGGGTCAGATCAAGTAAAAATCTTAATAATATCTACTAGGAGCAGAGTTCACTGTAGTAAAACTAAGCCCCCTTTTACTCTGTCTGAACTGGAGGGTGTAGCTACAGGT